>MU749868.1:0-33977 GCA_026770625.1 Nicotiana glauca | reverse complement strand
TTTAAGCATCAATACCCCACAAAGGGGGGGGGGGTAGGTGATTTGGGTGGTACCCAATTTTCATTTAACTAAACTATAGAAGGACCCAGTTCTTCTATGTGTTCCAACTATCACTGTTTGTAAAATAATAAATACTGAAAATAAAGAACACAAAGATTTTTACGTAGAAAACAACTGGCTCAAAAGGTGAAAAAACCACGACCTACTACTCGGTAGGATTTTCCCAAGCTTCAACTAAAATCACTGAGCCAAAACAGAATTTACAAAAACTCTTTGTAAACCTGAGGATTAACTCTAATACCGTTGTGGCACACAGCCTCAACTGCTGTAACAACTTCAAGTTAACTCTAACTTGAATACTCTAGGTACCTAATACAATTGCTTCTATAAAAGCTGAAAGGTATAATGTAAAATCACCTACTACAATTGAACTAGAATAAAAGATAGATGCTCAGAATTGGTTCTTCTATCACGTTCAAGTAGCTTCAGGAGTGCACACTCAAATCACACATAAATTGCTTGCAAAACCACCTTACTCTTTTACTCTTAATTTAAGTTTAACTTTTGCGTATGTGCATTACCTGTAAAAGAGAACGACACTGACATTTAATAGGTTAGTAATCACAGTTTGATTGGGATTCAATTGCTGCTCTTCTATCGTAGAAGAGTTCATGATGATCTCAAACTCTAATACTATCTTCATCCTAGATTATGTTTTCTCATATAAGGAGACTTTCTCTCCCTATCCAATATACAACCTTTTCGATCAGATCAAGAGATATTGTAGTTTGATCAGTAGGACTTATCTCCTTCACGTACATCTAACATGTATAGGTTGATCATGACTGTGCTTCACAAGATGGACCTGGTCCATGTCTGAGTTCTTTTATCAATCTTCAAAACTTCACATGTTCTTAGGGCCAACAACTCCTATGAACCTAGAGCTCTGATACCAACTTGTCACGACCCTAGTTCACCCTCGTGAACTATCGTGATAGCACCTAGTCTCTACGACTAGGTAATCCTAACAAATGCAGAAAAGAAGCAAGTTGCGGAAGAAAATAATATAAAACCAGAAATAACAAGATGAAGTAATGTTTAAGATGCCACCTGGCATATAATAGTACAAGAAATCGCAACCTAACACTTTCTAAAATCCGGAACCCCGTCAATCACAAGCTAAGAGATACATAAGAAGCTCTAACTCCAGAAATGTCTAACAAAAAGGAAAATACTGAAGAGCTACACTATTACAGAAAGATAGAAAGGGACTCCTCGGTCTGCGGACACAGTAGATCTACCTTGAAGTCTTTACAAAAGCGCCTCACCTCAAGGATGATAAGACTGAGTGGAAGTACCTTTATTTGAACATGAAAACCGTGCGTAGAAAGGGCATGAGTACACCACATCGGTACTCAATAAGTGCCAAACCTAAACTCGGTTGAGTAGTGAAGAGGAAGGTCAGGGCCTACTATGTTTAAATAAAATACAAGGTATAAAAGTGTAGAATAAGACAATATAATTAAGTGCAACAGTACGAAATAACATAGAATAGAAAAAACAACAACAACTAGAACAAAGAGAAAACAATCATGGAAAGTAAGTACAGCTCAACACAGAGATAACAACCAGGGTACCTTCCAGGATACCGTCCTGTAGTCCCAATTACAACTTTCTAGTGGATCTCCCGGGATACCGTCCCTTAGTCCATCCTATATATCCGAAGGATCTGCTCCCGTTCTGTAGTCCAACTGTCAGTACGTGAGGATCTACCGGAATCCCAATCTGTAGTCCCAAATATAAATACCCAGTATTGGGGGAATCTACTGGGTGCAATCCTATAGTTCCATATAAATGTGCAGGGGGATCTACTGGAATCCCACATCTGTAGTCCCAAATAAATAGACAAGGGGGATCTACCAGAATGCCACATCTGTAGTCCCAATGAAAATACATAACAACACGAAGAATACTAAGAAATTGTCAACTTCATATCAAGGCAAACAAGTATTACTAGCCTAGCATGCTGCATAGTATTCAGGTAAAACAGTTTGAGCAAATTAAGCAAGTAAGTCACTTAGACATGCTTCCCTAAGCTAACAAAATGCTTAAATTGAAAGTAGTAATAACCGGAGAAGAAAACACAATCTTAGTTACTTAGCGAAAACTGGATTTTCAACAATTAGCACAAGTACACACTCATCACCTCACATACAAGGCGTTTCAATTAACAATAATACCAAATCCTATGGGGAAGGTCCCCACACAAGGTTAGGCAAGCCACTTACCTCGAACCAACTCAAAATCAACCCGAAACCATGCTCTTTCCATGAGTACTCGACTCCAAAATGGCCCAAATCTATTCCATTCAATTACATAATGTAAATAGAACTTCAAGTAACTGATTCTACAAATAAATTCTAAGCTAATACGTGAAATTAGGTAAAATGATAAAAACGCCCTTCGGTCCCACATCTTGGAATCAGGTAACTCACATTTTCATAATCTTGATACTCTCATGAGTGTATGCATATCTAGAACACTGAAATCGGAGTTCAATTGGCCCCTCAAATACCCATTTTAATGTCTCTTAATCGCAAGCCCTAATTACCCATTTTGCACTGATATTTTCCAAAATTTTCACCACTAATTAGACCTTTAATCACATATAAACGAGTTATGAAGTCAAGAATATTACCTCCAAGTGATTCCCTTTTGGTTTCCTAAAAAATCTCCCTCAAAAGCTTCAATCCCGTTCGAAAATGGTGGAAAATAAAGAAGGGTCGCAGATTGGCTATTTAAATACTGCCCAGATTTAACCCTATGTGATCGCATAAGACAATTTCCTCACAACAATGCGATCATGACCAGATCTATGCAATCGCTTAGAGAAATTCCATCACCTCACTACCACTTCAAGTCCTTCAACGCGAACACAGTGCCCAAGACTGTCACCCTATGCAATTAAACTCATACCTTCCCGATCGTGATTCACAAAAATTCGCATGGCCTCAACTTACTCAATGCGATAGTGGATGAACTCACGTGATCTTAACCAACAAATCACTACTGCTAAAAAATCAGAAAACTAGCAATCTCCCAAAGACCAAAAGTGCCCGTTTGAGCATCCGAAACACACACGAGGCTCCCGGGACCTTAACCAAACCTACCAAGATATCCCGTAACATCATTCAAACTTGTTCCAACCTTCGGGACGCTCAAAATAACATCAAAACACCAATTCAGCATCGGATTCAAGCCTAAGGACTTCAAAAACTCTCAAAATATGCTTTCGATCAAAAAGTCTATCAAACTCGTCCGAATGACCTAACATTTTGCACACACATCACATTCAACACTACGTAGCTACTCCTACTTCTGAAATTCCATTACGACCAACCGGAAACTTGAAAACTTCAACATTTGGCATTTCAAGCCTAAATTAGCTACGTACCTCCAAAACATAATCCGAATACGCTCCTAAACCCGAAATCTCCCAATGGAGCTAATAGAACCGTCGGAATTCCATTCTGACGCCGTCTTCACACTATTCCGACTTCGGTGAAATTTTCAAAACTTAAGCTCTCATTTAGGGACTAAGTGTCCCAAAACTCTCTGAAACTCAAAACCAAACATCCCGACAAATCAAAATAGCAGGAATAAACACAGTGAAAGAAGTTAACAGGGGATCAGGGTATTAATTCTTAAAACAACCGGTCGGGTTGTCACAGATAGTTACAGAGTTATAGGTCTGGGATCTTGGGAGTGCGGCCGCGGTAGGAAATTTGTGGACCACAGTTGAGGAACACGACTGCGGTAGGTACTTTGCGGATCGCAGTTGAGGAACACGACCGCGATGGGTACTTTGCGGACTATGGTGGAGGTTTCGAGTCCATACTTGGGATTTCGCAGACCGCGTAGGGAGGATCAGAGGGTGCTATATAAGCGGGACTTTTAAATCATTCTTCAAATTTTCAAACCCTAAAACATAAAAGGCAATTTTCCAAACACTTATTCTTTCCCAAATCATAACTAAGTGATTTTTAACTCATTTCTTTCACTCTTTTACTTCTTTTTTCATCGTAGAATCTAGGATTTCCATGGTGGAATTGAGAATTTTGGGTAGAACGTAAGAATATCAAAATTGGATATTTAGACCTCAAATTAAGGTCGGATTCCAAAACCAATTGTATATCCGGGCTTGGGGGTGAATGCAAAATCAGGTTTTGGTCCGAATTTTGGGTTTGGACCAAGTAGGCCCGGTTGTTGACTTTTGTTGACTTTTTCATATATGGCCTAAATTGAATTATTTGCTATCGTGGGTAGTTCTAAAGGCTAAAATTGAATTGTTTGGTTGGTAATTTGCTAGATTCTATTGGTCTGGAGGCTTGTGTAAAAGGAAAGGCTATGATTGATATTTGAGTGGCCTACGGAGGCGAGGTAAGTGTCTAGTCTAAATCTATCTTGAGGGATTAGGTATTATTTGCCTATTTGCTATGCGTTTTGAAGTTGAGTACAATGTATAGGCAAGGTGAAGAGTACCTATGCGTTGTTGGCAAATCATAGCATGCGAGTTAGTCTTATTCTTGTAACTACTGTACTTTTTGATCATATATTTCATGTTTAGACTTGTTATTCCATGTGTTGAGTAACCCTTATCATGTTTTATGAAATTCAATACTGATTGAGTATTGACTCAGAGTTAAGGTTGGTATTGTGGAATTTAATGATTGAAGCAAGACTGGTTCTTAATATTTCTATCTCTCTATTGTTATTGTTCATTGTTTTGGTAAGAGAGTGTGTTAATGCATGAAGGGTGACAACGTGCCATATTTTTGTGAGTGATAACGCGTGAAAGGCGATGTCGTGCTATATTCTGTGAGTGATAATGCATGAAGAGTGATGCCATGACATATTTTGTGAGTGATAATGCATGAAGGTTGATGTCGTTCCATATTTTGTAAGTGATAAATGCATGAAGGGTGATGTCATGCCATGTTATGAGAGAGTTAATGCACGAAGATTGATACCGTGTCGTTTCTATTATTCTTTATGGTGAGAGTGAGAGTAAAATCACGAAGGGTGATGTCGTGCACTTGTTTTGCGATGTTTATTACTTACGTTGGTACAAAGCATGTTGCTTACTATGTTTCTTTACTGTTGCTATTTTCATGATCTGATATTCCTCAACATGTTTCCCCCTTGCTATTATAATCTACTTAGTTTCCATTTGTTGTTATTTTCTCGTATATGATCTAAATGCGCAGGTTCATGTCATTGTCATGCCCTAGTCTCGTCACTACTCCGCCGAGGTTAGGCTCGACACTTTCTGTGCAGATTTCGGTGCCGGATTGTGTTGACCCGAGTTGAGGTGCTACCTTTAGTCCTGCAGGAGACCCAAGGTAGATCAGCCGGTGTTTACAGAACATGGAGCCCCCTTCCAGTTATTCCAGATTGCTATTTTTTACTTTAATTCAAATATAGTTGTATTTTTCTTTCAGTCAATATTTGTAGTAACTCTTAGAAGTTCGTGAATTATGACACATGTTTCTTGGTAGTCGTGTATATGTAGTTGGGTAATTATAAACTTCCACACTTTATTATTTGGTGATGTTTTAAATTATTGTCATCCAGTGAATTGCTTATTGGTTTAGCGTATTTAATTTCTATATCTTGGCTTGCCTAGCAACTGAAAGTTTAGGCGCCATCATGATCTCGATTGTAGGAAATACGGATCGTGACAAGTTTGTACCAGAGCACTAGGTTACCTAGGTCTCACGATGCACGAAAAGGCTTAGTAGAGTCTAAGGGATCGGTACAGAGACGTCTATGCTTATCCCTCAGAGGCTATAGAGTTTTAGGAAATAAATCACTTTTATTCTTCTTTGTCGTGTGATTTGATCTCTCGATGTTAATTGAACACTCTACCCTTATTCTTTCACTGAAGGTGAGAACACGTGCCGCTTCATTGGCTGATCAATATCCCGAGCCCCTAGTTGAAGCTCCTACGAGAGGCAGAGGTCGAGGCCAAAGACGTGCTAGAGGCTGAGGAAGGGGAAGAGCTCATCCTAGAGCTCGAGCAGCAACACCAACGGTGGAGCCTCAGGTAGAGTTTTATGGGGAGGCTCCAGCCCGGACCGTTCTAGCAAGACCAAATTATGTCCCAGAGGGGTTCATAGCCACCCCAGTGCTTCAGGATGCTTTGGTCAGTCTAGTGGGCCTTTTGGAAAGTGTAGCTCATAACGACATATTCCGTGTAGCACCATCCGTCTCTCAAGCTGGGGAAGGAGCACAGACTCCCGCTACCCACACTCCAGAGCAGATGGCTTCTCAGTTTCAGACTCTGGCAGCTCAGCCAGTTGGAGTAGTTCAGCCAGCTATTGCGGAACAGGCCTCTAGTGGATCAGTCATATCTTCTAAGGCTTTGATGAGGTTGGACAAGTTCACCAAGATTTTCTTGGTTCATTACAGTGGGGTAGCTTTTGAGGACCCACAAGATTATCTTGACCGCTGCCATAAGGTGTTGCGGAACATGGGGATAGTAGAGACCAATGGGGTTGACGTTGTATTCCAGATGATAGGGTATGCCAAGAGATGGTGGAATGATTTTGTGCTGACTAGACCAGCTGGGTCGCTTGCCTTGACTTTGGACCATTTCTCTTAGCTATTTCTCAAGAAGTTCTTTCCTATCACTAAGAGAGAGGAGTATCGCAGGTAGTTCGAGCATCTTTAGCAAGGTTCTATGACTATCACTCAGTACGAGACTAGGTTTTTTAATTTGGCCAATCATGCTATTTTTATACTTCCTACCGAGAGAGAGACGTTAAGAAGGTTTATTAAGGGACTTGCTCAGCCTCTTAAGTTGTAGATGGCTAAGAAGACTGAGAGAGAGATTTCTTTCCAGGATGCAGCCAATGTGGCCAAACAAGTTGAGATGGTTTTAGCTTAAGAGAGTGGTCAGGGGTCTGACAAGAGGTCTCGTCATTCTGGTGGGTTCAGTTGTTCTTCATCTGGAGGTAGGGTTTTTTTGGTAGAGGCCACCCTCCTAGGCCGTTTCATTCAACACTTCAGGCATCACACGGTGCTCTAGGTGGGCATGACCCTCATATGCAGTATTCTGATCCTCCAGCCTACAGTGCACCACTAGCTCCTATTAATGTACTTTCGCTTCAGAGTTTTCAGGGTGGTTACCCAGGCCATCAAGGTCAGTTTCAGGGTCAACAGTCTCAGCAGCCGAGGTCTTATTATACTTATGGTGATATGAGGCACATTGCTAATTTTTCCCTCAAGCATTGAGCAGTTCTCAACATCAAGATTCTCGTGCCGTGGTCCCAGCACCGAACATTCTACTGCCCGCTTAGCCAGCTATAGGTAGGGGTCATGTAGATAGAGGTGAAGGTTAGACCACTAAAGGGGGAGACCAGCTAGACATGGCCCATCTTCGAGATATAGTTCAGAGTAGTGGGGCCCAACCCCGATGTTATGATTTTCTAGCCAAGCGTGAGGCTGAGTCATCCAACGCAGTTATCATAGGTACGGTTTCAGTTTGTAGTAGGGATGCCTCAGTATTATTTGATCAGGGATCTACTTATTTGTATGTATCATCTTACTTTGCTTTATATTTGGTTGTGACTCATGATTTCTTGAGTTCTCCCGTGTATGGGTCCACCCCTGTGGGAGATTTTATCATTGTAGATCGCGTCTATCATTCGTGTGTGGTTTTCATAGGAGGTCTTGAGACTCGCGTAGATCTTCTGCTTCTCGATATGGTTGATTTTGATATTATTTTGGGTATGGATTGGTTGTTTCCTTATCATGCTATATTGGCCAAGACATTGACCTTAGCCTTGCCGGGGTTGCCTCTATTAGAGTGGAGAGGGACTCCTAGACATTCTTCCAGTAGGGTTATCTTATATGAAGGCTCAACGTATGGTCAAGAATGGGTATTTGGCTTATTTGACTTATGTTTGTAATTCTAGCGCAAAGGTTTCTTCCATGGTTTCCGTACCAATTGTTCTTGAGTTTCCAAAGGTATTTCTAACAGACCTGCTGAGGCTGTCACCTGATACGGATATTGAATTTTTCATTGATTTGGATCCGGGCATTCAACCCATTTCCATTATGCCATACCGTATGGCCCCACCAAAGTTGAAAGAATTGAAGGAGAAGTTGCAAGATTTGCTTGATAAAGGGCTTTATTAGACCTAGTATCTCGCCCTGAGGTGCGATAGTGTTGTTTGTAAAGAAGATAGATGGATCAATGAGAATGTACATAGATTACCGGCAGTAGAACAAAGTCACCATCAAGAACAAGTATCCATTATCGAGGATTGATGACTTATTTGATCAGCTTCAGGGTGCCAAAGTATTTTTGAAGATTGATTTGAGATCTAGTTACCATCAGTTGAGCATTAGGGAATCGCATCCGATGTCCCTAAGATAGCTTTTCAGACTCGGTATGGGCATTATGAGTTTTTAGTGGTGTCATTGGGGCTGGCAAATGCCCCAACAACATTCATGGATTTGATGAACCGAGTGTTCAGACACTATTTGGATTCCTTTGTGATTATCTTCATTGACGATATCTTGATATACTCCTGCAGCTGGGAGGAGCACGAGCAACATCTTTGGACCGTCCTTCAGACTTTGAGAGTTGGCCAGTTATATGCTATGTTTTTGAAATGTGAGTTTTGGTTTAGTTCATTTGCTTTCTTGGGTTATGTTGTATAGGAAGAGGGTATTTAGGTGAATATGAAGAAGATTGAGGCATTCAAGGACTGGCCTAGATGCATATCAACTACTGAGATTCGCAATTTCTTGGGATTAGCAAGCTATTACTGCCTGTTTGTGGAGGGGTTTTCATCTATAGCAGTCCCGATGGCCAGGTTGACCCATAAGGGTGCCCCATTTATTTTGTCAGATGAGTGTGATGCGAGCTTCTAGAAGCTTAAGACTGCTTTGACTACGGCACTAGTATTAGTGTTGCCCAAAAGTTTAGGACCTTATATCGTATATTGTGATGCATCCCGTATTGGACTTGGCGCGGTATTGATGCAAGGTGAAAAGTTTATCACATATTCTTCGTGGCAGTTGAAAATTCATGAGAAGAATTATCCAGTTCATGACTTAGAGTTGGCAGCCATAGTTCACGCGCTGAAGATTTGGTGGCATTATCTATATGGAATGTCATGTGAGGTGTTCTCGGATCATAAGAGTTTGTAGTATTTGTTCAAGAAAAAGGAACTCAATTTGAGGTAGAGAAGGTGGTTGGAGCTATTGAAAGACTATGATATCACCATCTTGTATCATCCCGAGAAGCCTAATGTGGTGGCCGATGCTTTGAGTAGGAAGTCAGGTAGTATAGGTATCCTTGCATATATTCCATTTGGTGAGAGACCGCTTGCATTAGATGTTCAGGCCTTAGCCAATCAGTTCGTGAGGTTGGATGTTTCTGAGCCCAATCATGTTTTAGCTTGCACAGTCGCTCAGTCTTCATTATTTGAGCGCATGAGGGAGAGAAAATATGATTATTCTCATTTGCTTGTCCCTAGGGACACAGTGCGGCACAATGATGCCAAGCAGGTTATGGTTGGAGATGATGGAGTTTTGAGGATGCAGGGTCGTGTTTGTGTTCCTAATGTGGATGGGCTTCGTGAGTTGATTCTTAAGAAGGCTCACTGTTCTCGGTATTCTATTCATCTGGGTGCCACCAAGATGTATTATGACTTGCGGCATCATTATTGGTGGAGGAGGATGAAGAAGGATATTGTTGCAGATGTAGCTCAATGTATAAATTGTCAACAAGTAAAGTATGAGCATCATAGACCTGGTGGTTTGCTCTAGAAGATTGACATTCCTAAGTGGAAGTAGGAGCGTATCAGTATGGATTTCATTGTTTGGCTCTCACGAACTCAGAGGAAGTTCGACGCAGTATGGGTTATTGTGGATAGGCTGACTAAGTCAACGTCTTTCATTCCTGTGGCAGTTTCCTATTCTTCAGAGCGATTGGCAGAGATTTATATCCGTGAGATCATTCATCTTCATGGTGTGTTCGTGTCTATCATTTTTATCGGGGTATGCAGTTTACCTTACATTTCTGGAGGGAAGTACAACGTGAGTTGGGTATGCGGGTCGAGTTGAGCACAACATTTCATCCTCAAACGGACGAACAGTCCGATCGTACTATTCAAATTTTGGAGGATATGCTTTGCGCCTGTGTTATTGAATTTGGAGGTTCTTCGGATCAGTTCTTGCCATTAGCAGAGTTTTCCTACAACAATAATTATCAGTCGAGCATCTAGATGGGTCCATATGGGGCGTTGTATGGTAGATGATATTGATCTCAGATTGGGTGTTTTGAGTTGGATAAGGTAAATAATATTCAGGATAGGCTTCGTACCGCACAATCCAGGAAAAAACGTTATGCCGACTGATAATAGGTGAATTGAATTATGATTAAGCCCTAAAAGAATAAATTTCTTGTATAGTTTTTATGGTAAAAGTGATAACAAAATGCTCTGATTAGTGCTTTTCATGATTTGCAGGTTACATACAATAAAAGAAGGCTATGGAGTACTTTTGGGATCAATTATGGAGGAAAAAGAGGCCAATCGCACAATATTCGCCAAGTGCACCATGCGAAATGCACAAACCAGAACTGGAGATGGACTGCCGCGGTCCCAGCATAACCGCGACCGCGGCGAGAAGCTGTTGCAGATTCAGAGAGGTCATTTGGCCGCGGTCCTAGCATAACTACGGTAGGACCATGGCAGGAGGCAAAAAGTTGAGGGACTGAAGTGCAAAATACGGAATTCTTAGCCCAAAACCCTATTTAAACAATAGAACTCGCCCAAGGGATGCATGTAATGTTTTTAGAGAGTACTTTGGCAAGAAAAACAAGTGTGAGAGATCACCCAAAACATCATTACTCTTATTTTTCTTGCAATTTATGATTATGAATCTTTTAGTAGTTTATTTCCCCATTGTCATGAGTAGCTAAAAATCTTAATCTAAGGTTTTGGTGGAACCCGTTGGGGATAACTTGGTTGTTTTATTAATATAATTGGATTTGGTTGTTAATCTCTAATTGTTCATCTATGTTTTGATTGTGGATTAGTTGAAAGGGCCCTCAACTATCCGTTCCTATTTATTATGTATCTACTTGAGAGAGAGTGCATATTTAGGTGATTGTATGAACAACATCACTCCCGGAGTATAGACGAGAGTCATAACCGAGGGTTTAGGGGTTGGATTAGAGATAACGAAACCCTGGGTGCAATCCAAGTGAACCGTATTGTGAAATTAGCTAGCGTACCTTGAGAGAGTGCGTCTAGTAGATTATCATAATTACTTGAGAAAGAATTATGATAGATGGAGCGTTCATGATTGTTAGAGAGAATTAAATCTTAGTTATAAGACATATACAACCAAGGAAATTACCAATGGGGGAAACCATTGCCTTAGACCTTATTTCTACTGTTTACACATCAAGTTTAGTTAATTTTCAGTTATTAATTACTTTCAGTCTTTAGTTGTTAGAAAATCAACCATTGTGAATCAAAAAGTTTGGGAAAACAGATCGTGTGAATTTAGTAAATCCGACAGTAGTAATTGATAGGTTAATTCTCTATGGTTCGACTCTGGGCAATAATACTCGGATTATATTTGCAACGCCCGCGTAGTCTTTTGCGAGACTCAGTTGAGCGCGATCAAATTTTGGCGCCGTTATCGGGGAATTAACGGTGTTATCAATTACAATTGAAAGAAATACAAAAATTCCAAGTATAGTCCGTTTTCTCTAGATCAATCTTTTCATTGAAATTCTAACGTTTGAAATCTTGTGGAAAGCAGGTGTATGCCTAGAAATTCTTCGAGGACTGGAGAACTAATAGAAGGACTCTCTGACCCCGAGAAAATATTCAGGGTATTGAACCGTGCCAAAAAAGGACTTCAACAAACTCAACCAACACACCAACTCGAATTTGACATGGGTGACATGAACAACACCAACGGAAACAACAAGAATGAGCAAGTTGACTTAGAGGTCAGAGGAGTGGCACCTCTTGTGCCCGAGGCTGCACTTTATGACTAGGCACAACCTACAGCTGACAATCTGGCCACTGCCATAGCTGTGCCTGCAATTCAAGCGGAGGCATTCCAGATCACCAACAACATGCTGCATCTACTGCAGAATAAAGGACTGTTCTCCGGGTCAAGCATTGAAGACCCACAACAACACTTGAAAAACATCCTGTCAATTTGTATGACCCAAAGGCAGCCTAATGTGACCCCTGAAGCTATCAAGCTGCTCTTGTTCCCATTATCAATAATTGGGGCAACTCAGACTTGGTTAAATTTGCTCCCGATTAACTCTATTACCACTTGGGAGGAATTAGTCAAGTAGTTCCTGAACACGTTCTATCCGCCTAACAAGACTGCACAACAAATTGATGACATATTGTAGTATAGGCAACATTCCAATGAGTCTTTGCAAGAAACTTGGGAGAGATTTAAAGGGATGCTTGTGAAGTGTCCTCATCATGGCATTCCAGATCAGATGCTTGGCCAGAGATTCTACATGGGTCTAGCTAACAATTTGAAAGCGAATGTGGATGCTTCAGCTGGAGGTGCTTTCTTAAGCAAAACATTCACCGAGTGAAAAATTCTCCTCGATAAGATGTCACAAAATGCGGGTTGGATGACTAGAGGTGGAACACTAGCACCCATAGTGCATTCAGTTCCACTGGATCCCAATAATTCGCAGGAAGAGAACATGGCCACACTCCTGACCCAGATGAGCTTACTGATAAAGAAGATTGATGAGATAGGTACAAAAACAGGTTCACATTGTTGATACGACGAATGGAGGACTATATACATCGTGTATTAATTAGTCCTATGTGTGTTCGTGGAGCGGAGAAGGTAAGAAACAAGGGGTCCGGGAAGATATGAATTATGTCAACAACTATGGGGGCCATAGACAAGGACCACAACAGTGGAGACCGCAGCAAAATCAGCAGTACAAGCCTAATATGCAACAGCTTGGGGGTATGCACCCTCAAAACCAATTAGTGCCAGTGCCTTATCAGAAACCACAGGGTTATCCACAACAGAATCAACAACAATTGGTTTATCAACCACCCCCTCAGCAGCAAGATAACAACATTGTAGTGATCAGAGGTATGCTTCAACAACTCACTGGGAAAAATAATAAAGTGCAGGAAAAATTGGCAGTGTGTGATTCATCAATAAAGAATATTGAAATGCAGCTGGGTTAGCTGTCCATGGCATTAAACAACCGTCCTCCGGGAACTTTACCTGCAGACACAAATATAAACCCCAAGGAGCAAAACCCGAATCAGCTGATGGCAGTCAGTCTCAGGAATGGTAGAGATTTAGATAGAGAGTAGGAAATTGCACAGGCCAGCAAGAATACTACACCAGCTACTCTAGTTCAATTAGAGGTAGAAGAATCAACAGAACTCACTGAAGTAGTGGTTGAGCAGCGCCAAGAGGAAAAAGGCAAAGGAAAAGAGACCAATCAATATAAAGAACAGGTGGCACCTCTTGTGCCAGAAACTCCTAAAAAAGAGAAGCCAGCAAGCAATGCACAAAGGGTGATACCTGCACCCTTCCCTCAGAGACTGGTTAAGCAAAATAAGGCAAACCAATACAAAAAATTCATGGAGATGTTGCGTCAAATCCAGCTGAATATTCCATTGATGGATGTCTTGAGGGAGATGCCCATTTATGCCAAGATAATGAAATATTTAATGTCAAGGAAGTTTGATTTTCAGGATCTATCCACCGTAACTCTGATACAGACCTGCAGCGCAGTAGTGGAAAAACCGATGGCCCAAGGGATGTGCGATCCAGGTAGCTTTACTATTCTATGCACCATTAGGAGCTATGCCTTTGCAAAGGCATTGTGTTATTTGGGAGCCAACATAAATCTGATACCGCTAGCAGTGTACACCAAATTGGGCATCGACAGAGCCAGGCCGACTTCTATGCTGCTACCGCTGGCTGATCGCACTGTGAAAAGACCAACTGATATTCTTGATAATGTGCTGGTGCAAGTGGGGAAGTTCGTATTCCCTGCAAACTTTGTGATTCTGGATTGTCAAGTAGATGAGGAGATATCCCTTATTTTGGGGATACCATTTTTAGCCACTGGGAGAGCACTGATAGACTGTGAGACTGGGGAACATAAAATGAGATTGAACGATGAAGAAGTCATATTCAATGTTCAGCAATCAATGAGGAGACCCAGCGAATATGAAAATTGCTCTCTAGTGGAAGCAGTGGATGTAATTCTGTAAGAGGATGATAGGGCCCTAACTGTGAGAGATCCATTGGAGGCATGCCTGACAAATTTAGAAGAAATGGATGGAGATGGGTTAGCTGAATGGGTGATGGCATTGGAAGGTCGAGGGTTTTGGTCAAGGGAACGTCAGTTCGAGTCCCTTGAGCTGGAGAAAAAGGCCACTCCTCCTGCCAAGCCATCAATAGAGGAACCACCCAAGCTAGAGCTGAAGCCACTCCCAGAACACCTCAGGTATGCATTCCTAGGCCCTGATTCGACCTTACCTGTTATTATTTCATCCTGTTTGCTAAATGTGCAGGTAGAACGACTTTTATAGGTAGTCAAGGATAACAAGACTGCCATTAGTTGGACCACGGCAGACATAAAGGGTATCAACCCAGCCTTCTGTATGCATAAGATTCTCCTGGAAGAAGGGCACATATCTTCCAGGGAACATCAGCGAAGGCTAAACGCTAACATGAAAGAGGTTGTAAAGAAAGAGGTGATCAAATGGTTAGATGCGGGAATCATTTTCCCTATCTCTGATAGTAATTGGGTCATCCCTGTCTAATGTGTTCCGAAAAAGGGGGGAATGACTATTGTAAAAAATGACAACAATGAGTTGATCTCAACTCGTACAGTCACAAGGTGGCGAATCTGCATGGATTACCGGAAATTGAATACCGCCACCCGAAAGGACCGCTTTCCCTTGCCGTTCATTGACCAAATGTTGGACATGCTGGCTGGAAGATCGCACTTTTGTTTCTTAGATGGATATTCGGGGTACAATCAGATACCAATAACCCTAAATATAGAGAGAAAATATCCTTCACCTGTCCGTATGGCATCTTTGCCTTTTGGAGAATGCCCTTTGGTCTTTGTAATGCACCAACGACTTTTCAACGGTGCATGCTAGCCATCTTCACAAATATGGTGAAGGATATTATAGAGGTCTTTATGGATGATTTCTCTGTGGTGGGAGATTCATTCAAAGACTGTCTTCACAACTTAAGCAGAGTGCTCAAAAGATATGTGGAGACAAACTTGGTGTTAAACTAGGAGAAGTGCCATTTTATGGTACAAGAAGGGATAGTCCTGGGACATCGAGTGTCCAGAAAAGGAATTGAGGTCGACCATGCTAAGGTTGACGTGATTGAGAAGTTACCACCGCCCACTTCAGTCAAGGCGGTGAGAAGTTTCCTTGGTCACACCGGGTTCTACCGACATTTCATAAAAGACTTTTCCAAAATTGCTAACCCATTATGCAAACTCCTTGAAAAGGATCAACCCTTTGTGTTTTCTAATGATTGCAGGTTGGCATTTCAAGAAATGAAGAATAAGTTGATAACTGCACCCATCATTGTTGCTCCCAACTAGAAGCAACCATTTGAGCTCATGTGTGATGCCAGCGACTATGCTACTGGAGCAGTCTTGGGGCAGCGAAAAGATAAGCTGATGCACCCGATTTACTACACAAGCAGAACACTAAGCGGTGCACAGCTCAACTACACAGTGACGAAGAAAGAGATGTTGGTAGTTGTGTTTGCTTTTTACAAGTTCTGATCATATCTGATTGGTTCCAAGGTAATTGTGTATACTAACCATGCAACTCTCAGGCACCTCATTGAGAAAAAGGAGTCTAAGCCGCGCTTGATTCGTTGGATGCTATTGTTGAAAGAATTCGACCTTGAAATTCATGACCGTAAGGGCACCGAAAATCAAGTCGCTGATCATCTATCACGACTTGAAGGAGCTGAAAAATCAGTTGAGGTCGAAGAGATTCTGGAAACCTTTCCAGACGAGTAGCTGCTTACAGCCAATCTTGAGGATGCGCCATGGTATGCAAATTTTGCAAACTACCTGGCCTGTGGTATTGTTCCTCATGACCTTTCATCTGTCCAAAAGAAAAAGTTCTTTCGTGATTGCCGCATGTATTATTGGGATGGACCTCATTTGTTTCGAATATATGTTGATAACATTATCCGGAGGTGTGTCCCTGAGATAGAACAATCTTCAATTTTGCAGGCTTGTCACGCATCAGCATATGGAGGACATTTTGGAGGGGGCAGAACAACTGCGAAAGTGCTGGAAGCCGGATTCTTTTGGCCAACTGTGTTTAGAGATGCACACCTCTGGGTAAAGGGCTGCAATGAATGCCAGAGGACGGGAAACATTTCCCGTCGCCATGAGATGCCAATGAAACAAATTCAAGAAGTAGAGGTGTTTGGTGTTTGGGGGATTGACTTCATGGGTCCCTTCGTCAGCTCATTTGGCAATAAGTACATACTTGTGGCAGTGGATTACGTGTCTAAATGGGTGGAAGCTGCATCCTTTCCCACCAATGATGCACGAGTGGTGGTCGGATTTATGAAAAAGTACATATTCACCCGATTTGGGATACCAAGACCGATCATCAGTGACAGAGGCACTCACTTCTGCAATAGAGCCTTCGAGAAATTACTTGCTAAGTATGATGTGCACTAGAAGGTGGCTACTCCTTATCATCCACATACCAGTAGGCAAGTTGAAGTGTCAAACATGGAGATTAAGAGTGTACTAACGAAGACTGTGAATGCCACCCGAACTGATTAGGCAAAGAAGCTGGATGACGCACTCTGGGCCTATAGAACTACGTTTATAACACCAATAGGTATGTCACCATACAAGTTGGTATTTGGGAAGGCCTGTCACCTACATGTGGAGCTAGAACATCGTACTTGGTGGGCACTGATACAATTGAACATGGATCCTAAAGCAGCTGGATAAAATCGACTGACGGAGCTGCGTGAGTTGGAAGAATTTAGGTATTAAGCCTTTGAAAGCACGAGGCTCTACAGGGAACGAATAAAGAAAATGTATGACAAGAACATCATGGACAGAGACTTTAAACCCGGTGACATGGTACTATTGTATAATTCACGGTTGAGATTGTTTTCGGGTAAGTTAAAATCCCGATGGTCTGAGCCATTTAGAGTGGTGCAAATGTTTGCAAGTGGAGATGTTGAGATTGAATCGGAAGACGGGACAAACAAATTCTCTGTCAATGGACAAAGGTTGAAACATTACCTCGGAATAGCTGCTGAAAAATGGGATACAATGGTGACCAATTTAAAAGAACCCCAATACGAGAATGAGGAGTAAGAGCTCAACTACTTGCATCGTGCCGCGACATTAAATAAGGCGCTGTGTGGGAGGAAACCCATGAATTTGTTGTAAGTGTAATGTATAACTTCATATAAAAAAAAAAAAAAAAATTAGTAGCAGGAATACGCCAGACCGCAGTCCAAGCGTAACCGTTGCCGGACCGCGGTCAAACAACCCCTCTGAAGTTTTTGACCGCAGTCCCAGTGTAACCGCGGTAAAACCACGGTCAATCACCCCCTCTGAATATGGTCTACCGCAGTCCCAGCATAACCGCGGTAGGACCGCGGCAGCCCAAATCGGGCCCAGGCCAGGTAAGTTCCGAATTTTTTTAATTTTTTTTCTTTTTACCCCCCCTCATTCTCCCACAACTCACACGTCTAAAACCCCCACCCATTCCCTATTTTCTCTCATCTCTCTCATCCCATCCTCTTTCATCTTTCTCACAAAACCCTAACTCCACAATCTCCCCCATCTTCTTCTTCTTCAACTCACTTCCCACACCCACAACTCATCCCTTCCATTCATCTTCAAGGTAAGTTTCTTCTCTTCTCTTCTCTTTCTTCACATAGTTAGTGTAATTTAGTTTCCATTCACCCTAGGTACTGTTGTAGTGTAAAAATTTTAT
Organism: Nicotiana glauca; assembly: GCA_026770625.1. Classification (NCBI taxonomy): domain Eukaryota; kingdom Viridiplantae; phylum Streptophyta; class Magnoliopsida; order Solanales; family Solanaceae; genus Nicotiana; species Nicotiana glauca. The sequence goes on along the minus strand of MU749868.1, from coordinate 15,903 downwards.
TTTATTTTCATTTTTTTCTTTCTTTTTCTCCATTATTTGCTTCTTTTGGACATGATTGATGCTAAAATGGTTGGATTTTCATTGTGCTTAACTTGTGGGAGATTTTTAGTATGTTAGGAGGCCTAACAAATTTTTTTTAGGGTGAAGCTTGGTGGAGGGGCCTAAATGGCCGAAAATAAGGGGTGTGTTGTAGAATTTTGGAGCACTTTGTGCTCTTCTTAATTGGTGGTGGTGGTAGCAGTTGATATATTTCACTGGTGGGGAGTTGTGTGGGGTAGTATTTAGCGGAGTTGAACAATTGATAGTGATGTGAGGCAGTAGTAGAGGGTGGCAACTTTGGGCAACTTACTAATTGGATATACTGGCCTTGCTAGACAAAAGAAAAATGTTTGGTGCCATCGGGTGGAGAAGTTTGAGTAACCATCCGAATGGCACATTTTAGGATGCATCTGATAGTTGAACTGAATTGTTTGCAGGTAATATGGCCCGAGAAAGGCAAAGAGGCTCGGTAAGCACTTCCCAAGTGCTAACATATGACGCCACCAGGTTCCAGTCACGGGGGGCAGAGGATGCATTTCATGCTAAGTCAACCAAAACCTTTGTCCTGGAGATTTCTGTAGACATGGCTGCCCTCCGTATGGAAAATGCAGACATGTATGAGGAAATCCGATGGAGGGAGATGGAATTCTTGTTTGATGAGCCTGAGATGGCAAACCCGATGATAGTCCGGGAGTTCTATGCTAACTGCCCGGATTATTTAGGCCGGGAGGTGATTGTGCGGGGCAGGGTAGTGGATGCCTCAATTCGGAAGATTCGCCAGGTGTTGCAGTTGCCCCAGTTTATTGGTAATATTGACCATTACCACGACTCATAAGGGGTCTCTTGGGACACTATGATCGCAACAATATGCGCTGATGGTCAACCAATATAGATACAAGAAAACATTACCCTTCACTCCAAATCCTTCACACATGAGGCCAAGTGCTGGTTCACCATCATTTGCAGCCGGTTCTAGCTCACAAGCAACACGATAAATGTGAACCACCTACCAGATCTACTAGTGTGGTGCTTCGTCACCAAGCAAGACTTTGATGGGGCGAGAATTATTGGTGATGAAATGATCCTTCGATCGTCTCTGCTATCTAATGGGTTTTACTTCCCCTCATTGGTGACAAGGTTTTGTCTGCTAAAAGGTGTCCCCACCAGTCCTACAGATGGAGCTTTGCCCGCAAAAACAGCATTCAGAGTTTCTAGGATCACAGTGGGCAGAGATGCACCCACGACCATTGAAATTGGTGATGAGGATGACGCCCCAGCACCCATGGCACCTTCCAGGAGATCTTATGACGGAGCCGGATCCTCTCGACAACCCCACACTAGGGCAGGATTCTCTAGACCACAGTCCATCTGGCCTATGTTGCGTTCTGTGGAGGACGATCTGGAAGACCTTTGCACCTCGGTTGGTGGCCTACATGTGCGTATGGATGCTATGTCTCAGCGACATGCCAGGTTTGAGAACCGAATGATGGTGTGGTTCCGTGCTTTGGGTAGGGATTGTCATGTGGAACCCAGCACCGTCTCCGACTAATTCTCAGGGAAGTATTCTTGCCCTTCTGCTCTTTATTTGTGATATGACGTAGGGACATGCCATGATTTTTTGTAGGGGTGGGAGACTTGCTTTAGTGGTGTATTGTTAGTATACATATACATTGAGTATGTTGTAGTTCTGTAGCTTTGTTGTTGTATATAATTGGATGTACTCATCTTACAAGTAATTTACTTGGCCCAACGACGGACACTTGTCGACGCGTCTCTTGAGGGCCAAAGTAAAAAAAAAGGATAGGGGACTCTTCCTGGGGACGAACCACTTGGACAGTACTCTTGATGGAAGTAGTCCACTTAGATTTTTTTTATTTTTATTTTTATCTTTTTTAGGTAGTGTAGTAATTTCCCCTTGGTTTTTCTTTTGACCACGGTTCTTTTCCAAGGGCTTTTCTTGAATCGGGTTAGGTAGATTTGTCTTTGATAATTTTAGGATTCTGAAGACCCTCTTGGACTAATATGGGTAAGGGCAAGAATGCAACCTGTATTGTACACACCTGCTAATAACTAAACGAACTTGAGGGTGTGACGTCTAGGCTCGTTTGTAGACTCGCAAATTATGCCTTAATTGTGCAGACCTTGTCTTGCTTGAACACTCATGTGAGTGTGTTGACAAACTAATTCGGAATGAGTTACATGCCAAGTATGTGTGAGGAAATACTTGTATTCTGTGCTTGCATGCGATACCTAGAACTTTCCCGGTGTTTGTAAAGCGAAATAGAAGTTTTGGTCTTAGAGATGATTGAGGCATTTCTTTATGACCCTAAGGTTCGTAATGTAGCATTCAAGGTCACAAAGAGAGAGAGAGTGTTGGTTCGGGTGTCTCCCATGAAAGGCATAATGAGATTTGGGAAGAAGGGCAAGTTAAGCACTAGGTTCATCGGGCCTTTTGAAATCCTTGCTCGAGTGGGAGAGGTGGCCTACAGACTTGTGTTGCCACCGGTTTTATCAGCGGTGCATCCAGTATTTCATGTGTCCATGCTTCAGAAGTATCATGGTGACCCGTCCCACATGTTAGATTTCAGTACTGTCCAGCTGGACAAGGATTTGACCTACGAGGAGGAGTTGGTAGCTATTCTAGACTGGCAGGTTCATCAGTTGAGATCGAAGAGTTATCCTCCGGTTCATGTGCAGTAGAGAGGTCAGCCTGTTGAGGCAGCTACTTGGGAGTCTGAGTCCCATATGCAGAGTAGATATTCCCATCTTTTATCTGGCTTACGTACTTTTCTATGTCTGTTCAAGGACGAATGATTGTTTTAGAGGTGGAGAATGTGATGACCCAAAAGGTCATCTTATATTTTAGAACTCGATTCCATTTTCCAAGGCCTTAAAAATCTCATGTTATTTCTTCTCGATTTACGTGTGCAGTCCAAGCGTATATCCGAAAAGCTTTTATGTGAAAAATTGAGGAAATAATAATTTTTGGCTTAAAAGGTTACTTTAGTTGACTTCGGTCAATGTTTTGGGTAAAAGGACCCGAAGCTGTGTTTTGACGGTTCCGGTTGGTCCGTAGAAAAATATAGGACCTGGGCGTATACCCGAAATTAAATTTCGAGGTCTCTAGACCGAGGAATGAATTTTTGAAGAAAATTAAAAAGGCTGAAAATGTAATAATTTAAAGAATTCGATCTTCTTGGTATCGGGCTCGGGATTTGGGTTTTGGAGCTCGGTACAGGTCCATTATGATATTTACATCTTAATTGTGAAATTTTGTGAGAAATGAGACTGATGTGACGTGATTCGGACCTTTAATTGAGAAAATAGAAGTTTTGAAACTTTCTTGAAAATCTCATGCAATTTGGTGCTAAATTCATAGTTCCATGTGTTATTTGGCAATTTGATCGCTCGAGCAAGTTCATATGATGTGTTAAGACTTGTGTGTATGTTAGGTTTGGAGCCCCGAGGGCTGGGGTGAGCTACGGATAGACTACGGGATGTCTAGACTTAGAAAAAATCTGGTATTGTATAATTGCAGAGTTGCAGGTCTCGGATCTTTGGAGTGCGGCCACGGTAGGAAATTCGCGGACCGCGGTGGAGGTTTCGCGTCCGCTCTTGGGATTTTGCGGACCCCGTAGTGAGGATCAGAGGGAGTTATATAAGCGGGACTTTTTATTAGTTCTTCAATTTTTCAAACCCTAAAGCATAAGCGGCTATTTTCCAAACACTTCGTCTTCCACAAATCATAAGTAATCGATTCTTAATTTGTTTCTTTCACTCTTTTAATTATTTTTATAAGATTTTATCCTACAATCTAGGATTTTCAGGGTGGAATTGGAAATTTTGGGTAGAACTTAGGAATTTCAAAATTTGGGATTTTAGACCTCAAATTGAGGTCGGATTCCAAAACCAATTATATATTCGGGCTCCTAGGTAAATGGGTAATCGTGTTTTGGTCTAAATTTCGAGTTTGGACCAAGCGGGTCTAGGTGTTGACATTTATTAACTTTTTCAAAAATGGCCTAAATTGAATTGTTTGGTTGGTAATTTTCTAGATTCTGTTAGTCTTGGGGATTGTGTGAAAGGAAAGGATGTGATTGAACTATGAGTGGCCTGCGGAGGCGAGGTAAGTGTTGGGTATAACCCTAGCTTGAGGGATTAGGTATTATTTGCTATGTGTTTTGATGTTGAGTACATCGTATAAGTAAGGTGACGAGTACCTATGCGTTGTTGGCGAGTTATAGAAGGCGAGTTAGTCTAATTCTTGTAACTGTTGTACTCTTTGATCATATATTTCATGTTTAGACTTGTTATTCCATGTGTTGAGTAACCCTTATCATGTTTTATGAAATTCGGTACTAATTGAGTATTGCCTCGGAGTTGAGGCTGGTATTGTGGAATTTAATAATTGAAGCAAGACTAGTTCTTGATATTTCTATCTCCCTGTTGTTATTATTCATTATTTTGGTAAGGGAGAGTGTTAATGCGCGAAGGGTGATGTCGTGCCATATTCTGTGAGTGATAATGCACGAAGGATGATGCTATGCCATATTTTGTGAGTGATAATCATGAAAGGTGATGCTGTGCCATATTCTGTGAGTGATAAATGCATGAAGGGTGATGCCATGTCATGTTGTGAGAGAGTTATTGCACGAAGGGCGATGTCGTACCGTCGCTATTGTTTCTTATGGTGAGAGTGAGAGTAAAAGCACGAAGGGTGATGCCGTGCACTACTTTGCGATGTTTATTACTTACGTTGGTGGAAATCATGTTATTTACTGCGTTTATTTACTGTTGCTATTTTAAGGATCTGATAATTTTTATTTGGCTCTCTTTTCTTGAATTTAATTTATCGGAAGTTGTCATTCAGAATTTGAAGTTTGAAGTTCAAAATTGATATACTTGCTTGACGTTTGTTCGTGGTAACACCGAAATTGCATAGTCAAGTGCTCAATTTATTGTCGAATTCGGTGCACTCCCTCCAACTCTTTCTCTTATTTAATATTTTAATTGCATATTTAAAATCGCCAAAAAATCGCTCCTCTGCCGCTTCTGCTGTTCCGCAGGTGCGGCCAATATTCCGCATCTACGGTCTTACCCTTGGCTTCCCCTTATGCTCCTGCGATATCCCTTCCGCAGATGCGGTCCTGCTTTTGCAGATCCTAGATCGCATCTGTGGTCTACGAGCCTTCGACCAATTCCGCTTCTGCGGCTCCCTCTATCACTTCTACGGGGCCGCTTCTGCGGTCCCTTTTCCGCAGAAGCGGAAATACCAGCAACCAGATAGCTTCAGCTTTCCCAAAAATCCATTTTCAATCCGTTAGTCACCCGGAATTCACCCGAGGCCCCCGGGACCCCATCCAAACATACCGACCAGTCCCAAAACACATTACGGACTTGCTCGAGGCCTCAAATCATATCAAACAATGCTAAAACCACAACTTACACCCCGATTCAAGCTTTATGAACTTCGAAATTTCAAAATTCTATTTCCTATGTTTAAACCTATCAAATCACATTCGATTCACCTCAAATTTTGCACACAAGTCATATTTGACATTACGGACCTACTCTAGCTTTCGGAATCAGATTCTGAACCCGATATCAAAAAGACCACTTCCGGTTAAACTTCTCAAAAACCTACAAATTTCTACCTTTAGTCAAATGGCTCCAAAATGACCTACGGACCTCAGAATTCACTTCCGATCGCGCTCCCAACTCCAGAATCACCATACAGAGCTACTCACAGTCTCAGAATCCCAAACAAACATCGATAACACTGAAATGCACTTCAAGCCAAACTTATGAAATTCCCTCCAAAATGCCAACTTCTACAATAGGCGCCAAAACACTCCCGGGTCATTCAAAACCCGATCCGAGCGTACACCTAAGTCCGAAATCATCACACGAACCTGTCAGAACCTTCAGATCCCAATTCCGAGGTTGTTTACTCAAAATTTCAATCCTAGTTGATTCCTTCAACTTTAAGCTTCCGAAATGAGAATTCTCTTCCCGAATTAACTCCGATCTTCCCGAAATTCACTTCCGACCACGTGTACAAGTCATAAAACCTGGAATGAAGCTGCTCATGGCCTCAGACTACTGAACGACGCGCTAGGGTTGAAACGACCTGTCGGGTCGTTACATTCTCTCCCACTTAAACATATGTTCGTCCTCGAACGTGCTGAGGACTATACTGAAGTAGTCTGAAATCACTATTTAGCACCTCATGCACCTTCCCGTGCTACCACAACTTAGTTGATTAGCTCGATAAATACTGAAGGTATTCCCTTTTATTCAAGAAAATAAGCCTTAGAGCCCATTGCCAACATTCGAAATTCCATGCCAGGCCGGTTCCCAACATACGATCACCATATCAATTACTACAAGTTGTACTCAAACATGACTGCATAACTTTGCTGGATTCTTACTTTGCAACACTTAATCTACAAGACCACAATAATATTTTCTGATCAACTTAGCCAAAATTCAACGAATCGGATGCTCCCACTGCAATTCATGACTCACACAAGTCTTACTCTAACTCTTATAATACCGCCACGACAGATGAGATGTGCCAAAATTCATAATCAACTGCCGAGTTAACCAATCATTGAGTCATACTTCTGACGAGAAACATTACAACATTCTGAACCAAATAATGATCTCTGCTCCCTAATATACTTCACATAATCAGATTGCACTGATCATAAATTCAATAATCTCGTCTCAACCAGTAAGAAATGCTCAAGCAATAAGCCACTCCGAATGCGATCAAAAGTCTTATATGACGCCACAATATGCCAATAGGCCACCAATTCGAACATAATACAAAAGGGAAATCAAACCTTGGAAGGAATTACCTAACCCCCGCACTAATACGGAATTTCCTTAGAAGATAGGAAGCGAGACACACAAAAATAGATTACAGAAAACTGGACTCGACATCACACTGTTGCGGTGCACAACCCGATCCATACATAGATCTCACATAAGGAGATTGCACTTCAAGATAAATCTGCTCATTACAATAAAAATACCGAATTTCGATCGCAAGCACGCTAAGTGAATAATGCCATCCCTGAGGAAACACATAGCGCTATAGGCTACAAAACTCAAGCACAATTGAGGTATGATACAAGATCTGGATCTCAAGAGCCATTATGCTCACCTAACATCATCGCCACGCGGAACCTCAACACATAAGAAATTTCCCAAGCCGTCTCACAACTCATATGGTGCAATATATTATTACATGAAATATCTGGCCACGAAATAACACCCTAACTACTCCATAAGGAGCGCATTACTGAAATAAACACAATTGGCCTAATATAAAGCTCTGTTCACATCTAACTCAATCCACTAATCTCAAGCCGATATCTGATTGCACCAACAAGGCTAATAACCTTTCAAAGGCCATAGTAACTCCCCTTTCCTCATAATATATACGAACAACCGTCATAATTGGAGCAAACCTCCTCAGTTCATAACCCAATAAACATAGTGCCCTCCAGACATAAATTCTCAAATTAATGATATTACCAAAATTCCTCATACTTGGTTTAAATCTTTAGTCAAACAAGTAACTACATGTCACGCTTGTACAATTTTCCCGTGGGACACGCTCCCACAATCTTTCGAAATAAATAACGAGTCTGCACATCTAAACCATCAGCCGCACTAAGTTGAAAAGTGATCAAGAATCCTTGACCAGGATGCAAAGCCTCTTTCACCACACATCGAACTCAGGTGACGTTGAATAAAATACCAATTTACTTTAACATTCCACCCTTTTCTTGCTCATCCGAGCTCGTAACATCCTTACCAGCACCAAACTGCAACCTCGGGCCTCACTTCGAATTTCCATGCTGCTGAATGCACCCAACGTGCCAACATATGATAGAACACGATCCTCATCGTAACTCTGAAACCATTAATATTTTAACGCTTCATCACATAAGAACTTTTCACTTAACTCACTTCAGGGGAATCATGACAACACACAGGTAAATTCCCATAACCATAGGATATACCAATCTCTAAGTAGTAGTCCAAGCCACCATAGCCCTTCCGGAATCCGCTTCCACTTAAGAAGCCATAACAGAAGAATGCTTCCGAATAATATCAATTACGGCGGCCAACAAGCCTCACACGCACCACCACAAATCATACACATAACTTGATCATGCAGAATGAACTAATCACTAGCCCCAATATGCCAATTCAACTATGGCTAATCAGTCTACCTTCTTCCAATTTATCCTTGCTTGACTTAGAAATGATACTAACTCCATTCAACACATAATATACTTCATCTACACTCACCCCGAGTGACCTTGAATCACGAGACCATGCTATCTCAAATTCCACGAACCATTCCATACCTCCCAATTGCTACATCACAAGCCAAAACATTCCGGAACATTTTGTGTCTCTTCTCATAAGCTGTTTTCCAAGCTTGATTCTTAACTGTACTTATAGGCTCGAAATCATTAGGTGCCACACTTTATCTTTTAAGTCCCCCTACCATTGCTGAGAGCCACCCGCTCTAACTTGGCCTTGAATATAGTCAACTCCATGAGTCTTCCATCACATGAATACCCTCTTGGCGAAGAACCCATCGAATCACTTCCCTTGGAACCCACATCTATATAAGGCAAAATCCTGAATCTTTCCCCAAGTCTGAACATGGGCCAATAGGGCCAATGATAGCCCACCTTTAATACTTCCATTACTTAAATTACCATTTATGGTCCTTTCCGTGGCTGGAATAACCCATCAATATGCTAATAACTAGAAACCTCACGAGCAGTTAACTCTACAACCCCATCATAAGGGTGGGACTCTTCCAATTAGCTTGAAGCCATTATCTCACAACACCGGAATTCACCAAGATTCCCTAGCTTCCATCTACATAACTTTGCACGATTAACCGCATAAATTATCAGATCCTTTCTGCAAAACCCCATTCTTTTATACTATGATTCACCCACTACATTTGCACGATCGATCTCTTTGCTACATAACCGATAAAATCTTTCGCAGAAGCCTCGCCAACCACGCGACTGCTAACCTGTTCACTTGGGTAACCCACCTATAGAAGGCTCTCCCTGGCATCTTCCCACGCTGCTGCACATGGTACAATTACTATGACATCAGTGACCCTCCCTGAGTTTGAGCTCACTCTCCAATTGCACAGATCCACTTACCCCTCGTGGACATCATTTAAATGTGCGACAACATCCTTCCAATTCAAATTTATGCTGCATCCTTATTCATTTAAGCGACTCCTTTCCTTCATATTAATTCTCCTGCTGCACCAGAATCCCCACTTCAAATTACATCCATAGACCCCAATAGCCAAGCGCCACTATTTTCAAATTGCTCTAAACTTTCCTTAAGGCACATAGTCGTCTTATTACCAAACCCATACGCAGCTCCGCTGCTCTCCCACTTTGGGCAAACTCTCTTCTTTAATCAACTGCTCGGCATGAGCTCCATAAGCCTGGCCTTTTAGAAGTTCAAAACTCCGCCTGACACTTCCCACATGTTTTCTCATCTTTTGCTACTCCGTTGTTGCCTTAATAAAATGTATCTTCCTGGAACTTGAATCCACAATTTGTTACTAACTTTAAACTTTTCCGAAGGTCATCTTTCTTGAACCGTCAACATTTGCAATACTAATTCAATCCTAAACCACCGCACCATGCGATACCTGACAGTTGTATCTCCAATACTATTTCACAATATCCTGCCATAAAGGCAAATTGTAGTAGATTATAACATCGACAAACTTAGTACGTTCTATTAGGGCCATGACCCCCCATTATAGAAGAAAGCTCCACCACACTTGCAATTACCAAGTCTCATTACTTCCACCAGCCCACATCTGACCATCCTTAGTCTGACTACCTTTCCCTTGCCGGGAATTAAATATTGAACCCCTTGATTACACACTGAGTAAACCTCCCTTCAAGTCATTCACTACCTTGACACGTGGGCAAACATCCTACCATCACAACAATACTACGGAAAAGTCGCTCATAAGCATCGTGGCAACTTGTTCCTAGCTTTAAGGCTCTTAGAAGTTCTGTTACTAAGCTGAACAATAGAATATCCTTCCATAAGGCGACTATAATAGTCCAATCAACTATACCGGGAAAATCATCCTGCACCACATTTGTAGTGCCATTACAATCCTTCAATTTTCTATTTATAACAAGCGCTCGCGTAAGATTGAGTAGGAATAAATCAAAGGCATAAGCCTCAAAGGAATTGTACCGCACGATAAGGAAATCAAGAAGGGAAGTACTCCTAATAGCCTTGTAGCCTCACGAGGATAAGTACAAACATCTCCGTACCGATCCGCGGGACTCTACTAGATTTGCTCATCACTCGTGAGACCGACGGGAACCTAGGGATCTAATACTATGTTGTCACGACCCAAAATCTACAAAGGGTCGTGGTGGCGCTGGACACCGCTGTCAGGCAAGACAACTAAATAATCAATTAAATTCTTCTTTTAATTACCTTTGAAAATCTAGGATTTTTCCTTCCATTTTCATAATTAAAACAATCTCTACTTCAGTTCAAATTAAGTAATAACTATTAGTACACATCTTTCGAAACCATCCCAGAACCCGGTGTCACAAGTGGATGAGCATCTATCGATAAGGAAAATAAAATACAACATCTGTCCGAAATGCAGTGGACAGGGAATAAATACAAAATGCTGAAATTTGCTGAAAGGAGCTACACTAGTTGCGGGTCGCCTCGAACAATGCAGCTCACCTAGTTCCAGAATCATCCACGTTGATACGCCCAGTAGGCTTCTAGAGATACATATACATGTGCAACAAAAATACACAGAAGTGCAGTATGAGTACGTAATCAACGTGTACTCAATGAGTATCCCGCCTAATCTCGAAGAAGTAGAGACGAGATGGTCAACTTCGACACTTACTAGAGGTCCAATAATAACATGGTGAAGAATGTGAGGATAACATGGATTTATCAAGCATTTATATCTCATAAAGCAAGGAAATAGGTAACACCTTCTCAAAAAATCAAGGATTTTTGAGGATTACTTTTAATTATCTTATCAGTTTATATCAAGCCATGAAAGGCAATATCAACATTTAAGAGTCTCTGGCAACAAACAATATATATATGTCATGCGCAATCATGCCGAGGCGACATCCCGATCCAACAGAAATAAAATGTGCACTTGCCGAGGGTCGACGACGCGCCTATAGATGCATCTATTTTATCTGCTGAGGCGTTCGACCTGTTCCAAAATAAACACATAGAGACATTCAATCAAGGAGCCAACATGGGGCAATTATTCAAAGAAAAACTAATTCTTTTTAAACATTTAAGAAAATAAGGTTTAGAACTTGTTAGAAACTCATTTATGATTTTGATGTGGGTTAAGCAATTCAACTATCCATAAGATTACAAATATTCAAAGTATAGAATGCTTTTGAGTCCTTGACTACCCGGACAATAGCATAATAGTATCTACGCAGAGACTCTCATCACCTCGTGCGTACGTAGCCCTCACAACTAGGAGCACATAATCATTTATTTCACCTATGGGGACAATTCCTTCTTACAAGGTTAGAAAGGAGACTCACCTCGCTCCGAAGATCTATAAACGGCCTCCAAGCCTTCCCGACGACTCGAATCGTTGCCAAATGTTCCAAAACTAGCCAAATAATGACAAACTAATGAGAATATACTCGAATACTTGTTAAAAATTAAAATCATACAAATCCCCAACTCCGCTTAGTGAAATGACCAAAATGCCCTTGGGCTCACATGCCCGGATTCCGAAATTTCTCGAAGATATACTCTACTCATAAATTTACTAGATCAAATATATAATTTACTCCTAATTCCATGCTCAAATTCATGGTAAAATCCAATTTATCAAGTTTCTAGGTTTTCTTCCAAAAATCCCATTTCTCCGACATTTTCATGCCTAATTCCATGATATAATCTTGTATTTCACTTGGAAATGAGTAGGGGTACTTACCTTAACATGGATGATAAAATCTCTCCTTGAAGCTCTCCAAAAATCGCCCAATGAAGCGAAGAAAATGAGTGAAATGAACTCAACTCCATTTTTAAAACAATCTGCACAGCGACTTCCGCACCTGCGGCTCCTCTAGAGCTTCTGCGGTTCCGCAGGTGCAGCCAATATTCCGCATTTGTGGTCTCACCCTTGGCTTCCCCTTCCGCTCCTGCGATATCCCTTCCGCAGATGCGGTCCCGCTTCTGCAGATCCTTAATCGCATCTGCGGTCTACGAGCCTTCGACCAATTCCGCTTCTGCGGCTCCCTCTACCGCTTCTGCGGTCCCTTTCCCATATAAGCGGAAATACCAGCAACCAAATAACTTCAGCTTTCCGAAAAATCCATTTTCGATCCGTTAGCCACCCGGAAATCACCCGAGGCCCCCGGGACCCAATCCAAGCATACCGACCAGTCCCAAAATATATTACGGACTTGCTCGAGGCCTCAAATCATATCAAACAACATTAAAACCACGACTTACACCCCGATTCAAGCTTTATGAACTTCGAAATTTCAAAATTCTATTTCTGATGTTTAAACCTATCAAATCACATCCGATTCACCTCAAATTTTACGCACAAGTCATATTTGACATTACGGACCTACTCCATCTTTCGAAATTGGATTTCTACCCCGATATCAAAAAGTCCACTTCTGGTCAAACTTCTTAAAAAACTCCAAATTTCTATCTTTAGCCAAATGACTCCAAAATGACGTACAGACCTCCGAATTCACTTCCGACCGCGCTCCCAACTCCAGAATCACCATACAGAGCTATTCACAATCTCGAAATCCCAAACGGACATCGATAACACTGAAATGCACTTCAAGCAAAACTTATGAAATTCCCTTCAAAATGCCAACTTCTACAATTGGCGCCAAAACGCTCCCGGGTCATTCAAAACCCGATCCGGGCATACGCCCAAGTCCGAAATTATCACACAAACCTGCCAGAACCTTCAGATCCCGATTTCGTGCTTGTTTACTCAAAATTCCAATCCTAGTTGATTCCTTCAACTTTAAGCTTCCGAAATGAGAATTCTCTTCCCAAATTAACTCTGATCTTCCCGAAATTCACTTCCGACCACGCGTACAAGTCATAACACCTGAAATGAAGCTGGTCATAGCCTCAGACTGCTGAACAACATGCTAGGGTTCAAAACAACTGGTCGGGTCGTTATAGTAAGTCCTAAAATCAAATTCTGAGCCAGATAGCTAAAAGTCAATCTATAGTCAAACCTTTCAACTTCAAATTGCCAAATTTCAACAAATCAACCTAAATCAATCTACAGACTTCCAAATTATATTACGGGAATATGCCCAAGTCCAAAATCACAATATGAAGCTATTGGAGCAATAAAAACACCGTTCAAGGGTTGTTTTCGCAAAAGTCAAAGTTTGGTGAATATTTTCTAATTTTAAACTTTTAAGTCTAGAATGAAGATTCCAAATCAACCCAACAGCTTCTCGGAACAAAACTACCGACCCCTCTTGTCATTATATCATAAACACACATGAGTGAAGCATAAAAAGGGGTAATGGGGAGAAATTACACTAAACAGCCGACCCGACCGTTAAATTCTCCCCCTATTAAAACAAACATTCATCCTCAAACGTGCATAAGGACATACCTGAAGTGGTGAATAGATGAGGATAATGACTCTTCATGTCATGTTCGGTCTCCCAGATCGCTTTCTCGACGGGATGACTCCTCCATTGAACCTTCACTAATGCAAATCCTCGTCCAATTAGACTGTGCTGAAGTCTAAAACATGAGATGAATCACCATAATACTTCTGTCGCATAGAAACATGAAACATAGGATAAACTACAGATAGACTAGGTGACAATGCAAGCTTGTAGGCCACCTCACCAATCCTCTCAAGGATCCCAAAAGGTCTGGTATACCTAGGGATAAACTTCCCATTCTTCCCGAACCTCATTACACTATTCATGTGTGAAACCCGGATCAAGACTCGCTCTCCAGCCATGAATGCAACATCATGACTTTCTGATCCGCATAACTCTTCTGTCTAGATGGGTTGTGATGTTCGGCAAAAAACGCATATATTTACCCATTGTTGCCTCATATTCTAGTACTTTGATTGCTTGATCACCAATTGAATACTATCTAAGAAACTTGGATTGAATAGAGGGAATTCTAGATTGCATATAAGATTGAGCAGAGCAAGATCTTAACTCTGAGGGGTGGCAGATTTGTGGTTAGGATATAAATATACCTAATCGCCTTGCTTGGTTATTATACGGGAATTATAAATGCTTTCTTATTAATTCTAATTCCATAGGAATATAGGCTTTAGGCTAGCTTGAATAGGTGAGCTTTACTTTGGAAGAAGACTACGAGCAATATTAACCCCGTCAATCAATAAACTAGATAAATTAATTAGACAATTTAGATAGAAAACTTAACGGGATTGTTAGCTAACTCATAGCTCTAGAATATTCACTCCCATTGAATTCGTCTTTAAGCTTGTTGTTATTTTCTTTCATTTCTTAATTTGTTACTCTATATAAAATTTTAGTTAAATATTCATACTTTAGGATTCGCTTGAATATATTAATTATTTGGTTTAATTTAATTGATAGTTAATCACAAGTCCCTGTGGGTACGATATCTGGACTTACAATCTTATATTACTTGTCGACCACATATACTTGCGTGTGCGTTTCTGAGCAACAAATTTTTGGCGCCGTTACCGGGTACTTAGAAATTAACTATTCTGCTAAATTAAATTTTTACGATTATCTTTACAAATTTTATTTTTTTTCTTTATAAATATTTCTAATTTTATAACTATTTGATTGATTTTTATCTTAGTGTGTTTCTTGTTCTCTCAGCATGACATTTGGGGATGAAGCATACAGAGATAAGGTTATTTTTTATGGCACATGGTTGACGTAAGATTTTTATGGCCCGTATTTTTAGGCTTGTTATGACCTGACATCTTAGAAGTCTGAATTTGAATATGGGAGTAAGGGTTGGTATTGTGATGAACATAATCGATTAAGAGAATATACGCAATGTCATTATTTGCTAACAACATTGTTAAATGATTGGTCTAAGGAGAGAGTTGATGTTGCACAAGAAATTGACAGGTTTAGCTTGGTTGTGCGGAACATGAATGCAGATATGAGTACAAAGGTTGATGTATGTAACGCCCAACAATTTAGTTACAAGTGTGTGAAGCTTAAAAAGATCTTCTAGACCAAATTGAGAAGTTAAAACAAGAATACCAATTATTAGACCAAAATATTATTAATGATACCAAGGTTGATGAAGAGTGCAAAATTAAGGATGTCAAAAATAATGCATTTTTGGAGTTGGAGCGTATTGGACCTCATTCTAAACACTTTTCAACATTGTGAATTGTTGATGACATGGAAATTGATCCATTCGAGCATATGGAGGAGTCAATAGATGAGGAACAAAGTGTTTATATTCTAAAATTTGCCATATCGAGGAGGCAAAACGACAACCCGCACTTAAGGGCCAACAAGTGCAAGATGCTATATGTATTACTTGTTTTATTTTTATTTTTACACTACCGCCCCAGGAATGTGATACAAAAGTTGATGCAAAATTGGGGGCGCAATTCATATCTTCAAAGTGGAAGGAAAAGCGGTGAAAGTGATGGCGTCGTTGCCACACCTCTTTTTTACGGCGCTTTAACATACTCCGGCGAAAGGAAATATATATATAAGCGTAAAAAGAGTTTTTCCAAATAAAGGACGGTCGGAACGGGATCAGTTATTTAAAAAAAAA
>MU749866.1:125468-140413 GCA_026770625.1 Nicotiana glauca | reverse complement strand
TTGTTTTCTACTTGTATATGGGTTGAGGACTACTTGAAACAAAGTTAAGTGTTGAAAATTTGTTTGGCTTGTCTTGTTATTCCTTTACGTATTTGTTGGTTGTTTCTATTACCGTGACTTACTTGTCTATGGCTTGAGTTTACTTGGGAAAAAGCTTGTTCATACATACCAGTACAATTCCAGTGTACTGACGTCCCTTTTACCGGGGGCGCTGCATTCGTGTTATGATTGTAGGTGGATCCATAGCAGGTACTTCAGTTCATCGGCAGTAGCCCTCCTTCATCTTCCACTGGCCGTTTTGGTGAGCCCCTTTTCTCTCGAGGCCCTATGTGGCTCATGGCACCNAAACTTGTTAAAGAAATTAAGCATGTTGTGTATGTTTCGAAAAAGAGTGATTTCAATTATGAAATGGTTAATCTTTTGGTTAATAAGTAATGAAAAACACAGGGGTAATACGGGGGTTAGGAAAGGCACCCAGGTCCGCTTGACTGGGTCTACCCGGTCGGGCGCCGGTCATGTCCCTCGATTTGGGGAGTGACATTCTTATTAGTTCTTCATTGTAACTGCTATCTAGCTTTCTTAGAAGTTATTTTTAGGAAAAGCAAAATCACAGTTTGTGTCTTGGCTAAGAGCTAGTCAAGTTGTAAAGTCTTTGTAATTAGAGAGTTACAAATTAGCTTGGAATAGTGTTATTACATGTTAGAGTGAAAATCCTTTGTTACTGTAGAGTGACAAAGTGGTTTGTGGTGAGAGCATCACAAGTTAGTTAAAATCCTTTGTAACTAGGGAGTCACAAAGTGGCTTGTCGTAAGAGTACCACAAGTTAGTTGAAGTCATTGTAATAGGGTTATTGCAAAGTGGCTTGTAATAGGGATTTACAATTTAGTAAAGTTGAAAGCCTACAAGTGTAGGCCGTGGTTTTTTTTCCCTTGAGTCGGGAATTTTCTACGTAAGAAATTGCATGTATTCTTTACTTACTGCTGAGCTACTACGAGAACAATTAGAGAACCTAATTCCCTATACTGGTTGATTTTAGAATCTGTTGCTTATGGGAACCTATAGAAAATCTGGTTCTCTATACAATAGGAAGTTATCATGTGTATCATTTATATACTTGTTCAGTTGTTAGCACTGTACCAAACTGATATAGGACCAGATCGTTATATAGTTTGGTTCATTAGTATCTTCATTGGAAACTCATAGAGAACCCAGTTCTCTATATAATGTGGTGGATGCATAGGCTTTAACACGTACGATCAACCATCGATTTCGAATCAAACATCCACAATACGCAACTAAAGTAAAAGAGCATTTCTCAGACATAAACTCTCCAATCAGCGACGTATAGGATTTTCATATATGATTTCAATCTCTGCCACTTAAATGACTGACGTGTTAAACTTATACGATCATCACATAGGAGAAATACCCACAACCTTCAGCACCAAGTAGCAAAATCTTCACATCTATGGCTACCAACCATACTATTTTTGAAATGCAAATTGAGAATCCACAAATTAATACACAATACCTCTTGATAAGGACACCATTCTAAGGCGATACTAAAATAGCACCAACATACTTTGAACATCTAAAATCTTTCCCCACTCCTCTGAGCTAGTGGCATCCCGACCAGAAATGAATTGCAAAATTGATCCTTCAATTTCAGTTCCACACCGCTCAATGTACCCATCATGCTATTGTGCTAGAGCACAAGAATATCATAGTAACTCCTAAACCACCAGTAGAATAAACACTTCCTCAGCTAGAAACATTTCACTCAGCTCATTTCAGAAGAAAAATCACAAAAAGCAACTAACTTCCCATGAATGTAGAAAACACAAAGCTTAAGTTGTGGTCGAAACGACCATAATTCTTTCGGGACCCATTTACACATAACCAAAACCATCCAAATCAATCCAATTACGGAGACTGTCAAGCCTGCAAGTATAGCCATAAAACATCTGTATAGCCTTACCACACTAAAGCAACTGATCTTTTCCATAACCACATTGATCTAAACCAACTAGATTGGTTCATCTTCTTTTGATTTCCATTTAACTTGCCTTCAAAGTAACACCTCATTTTTACCAACACACTATGGATCCAAATTAACATTCATCTCGAGTGATCCCAAATCGTAAGACCACATCGTCTCAATACTCATAAGCCATTTTATACTCTCATCACACACTCAACAGTATCTCTAACTGATACACCTATTATGCAAAGATCTTCTACAAGTTCGAAGTTGTTTCCTCCACCTCTCTATCTCTAACTGATACACCTATTATGCAAAGATCTTCTACAAGTTCGAAGTTGTTTCCTCCACCTCTCTAACAATGCACTACAATCCCGATGATATTCATAGATATACTCCAAGTATCTTTCACACCCTGCTCCACAACTAAATTCTTAGCCACACGATGAACCTGAAAATTCTTAGGCACCACACTTTATTTCTTGAACCTTCTAGAACCATTATTGAGAGTTGCCCACTCTAAGTTACTACTGAATATATAAAAACAAACAATTGGTGCTCTATTAGCACATGAATACTCCAAAGAAGTAACTAAATGAATCCTTTCCCTTGTATGTCACATTCACAAGAAGTAAAAAATCTATGTCATTACAGAACCTTCACTTATAAATAAGGTGAATCATAGCACACATCCATCAAATTTCCTTTCTTGAATTACCCTTTATGTTTTCTTCCCTTAATCATAACTAATCCACTAACGGACCGGTAACTAGAAAATACAATGGAACAGAACCACGCAAACTAATCATTGATGGTGGGCTCCCCCACTTAACTTTAAGCCACAATCACACAAATCAAGAACCCACAATGAATCCTCCTTCTAGATACCATGATCTCACATCATTACTCAGTAAAATTTCTCACAAGCTCTTATTCCACCAATCATCAGACATCTCAAATTAGCAGTCCTAAATGCACACTCAACTTCATGATGGTTGAGACATCTTTCTCAAGCGATCCAAGCTCACATTGTAGTACATGCATCCTATTGGATAGAAGACAGAACTCTTAACCTTTTCACAGGAGATAACTCACTTGTGTAATCTCATATCGACATCCTCCAACTGTATTTCCATAGTCGCATCCATTATGAAATAAATTAATCCTACTAGGTCCCCACTCTTCCGCTAGCGGTGAGAATTCGTTAATTCCATTAACAACAAATGAAGGTCCACCAATACGCTTAATACTCGATACTATATATCATCCCAAAATGATAATCAAATATTCACCTTTTCCTACATTTCGATCAAATGTTTTTCGTCACATTCGAATTCCCTAAGTACAAAAGCCACCTCAGATATTATCTCCCTCGAACAATCAACACTGGAAACACCAATACGATCCTGAAGTTGCAACACATCTTCATCTCCGATAACTACTTCTTAGGAACCATTTCAGAACATGGTGCCCCACATGTAAACAAACGAAGACCATCTTACTGACAATCTGTAATGCGTTCAAACAAGGACAGCGACACAGAATCACAATAAAAGAATTTCACCAAGTTCATAGATATACAATCTCATAACTCCGTCAACCAATGCTAGACATATATTGTTAAATTTCCCCTCCAGTACTGGAATGAATACGAAACTTTCCAATCATGAATCAAATAATCATTTTTCCTAAATAATTCATAGCAGCGACACATAAGCAAACACTCTATCATGCACACATATACAAAACGCGATAACAACGCTACAAATATCACTATGCATTGTGTATAGCCATGAAACCATGGGCAACATCTACACTGGCTGAAATGATCGAACCTCCTTCCCCGAAGCAATGATAGTGATCTTCCCTCATAATCCATGGAAAACATCCTATACCACACCTATATCACCACCATAACCCCTCAATGCTGAACTGATATTAATTGCTCCATATCGTGTTCGAATGAGTAGGAAGGAACTGAAGACATATGCTTCAACCGAAATAAAGTCTCACGATAAGGAATAAAGAAAGGAAAGTTCTCCTAACAACCCGTTAACCTCTCAAATAAAAGTACATCATCTTCATACCGATCCATAAGATACTACTACACTTGCTCATGACTCGTGAGACCTATTTGAATGTGGGGATTTGACCCCAAACTTTCACGACCCAATTCCCGCCTTTGGCCATGATGGCACCCAACATCGCCCTTACATAAGCCAACGGTGAACCATCTACTTAATTATTCACTTTTACGCTTTTCAAATCATAGGTTTCATTAAATAAATGAAACTAAGTATAGAAAACTATAAATATATAAAGTAGTAACGAAAACATGAACGAAATGACAATAATATCAGGTACAACCATAATCATCTACTAGAAACTCCCAAAACCTGGTGTCACAAGTGAATGAGAATGTACTAGGTGTGAGCACGTGATTTTTGCCTCGCTTGAATTACTCCTGTAGACCCTCTAGATTTAGGATTTCTCTTTAAATTATTTGATTTTTAGGATTTAATTGCGTAATTTTGTGTGTGTTTTCATTTGTATGTGCATGTTTAGTTTTGGATAATTCATAAAAATACAAAAATATTGCATTTGCATTTAGGATTTAATTTTATATTATTTTAGACTAATTAGTAATTAGGGTTTTTACAAAAATACAAAAATCAAAAAATTGATATGTTGCTTGGTTTTAAATTTTAGCTTTGAATGGTATTAGTTTTCTTTAAATTGGTATTTTAATAATAGTTTTGATAATGAGGTAAGTTAGCTTAATCTTTTAGGTTTAATTCTCATTTTAATACTTGGAAAAAATGAATAAAAGAAAAAGGATTAAAAGAAAAGAAATTAAAAAAATGCAAGCCTAAAAAGGAAATTGGGCCAGTCTTGGGTTTGTGATGCCCAACCCACGCATTAAACCCCTGAGCCCCTTTCAAAACGCCCAAACTCAGCCCAAATTTACACCCAGGCCGGTCCAAACCCTCCCCATAAAATGGCATCGTTTGGTTTATAATTAATCCTAGTCGTCTAGGTTTTATGATCCAACGGTACTGATGTGGGGATGCTTTAATATTTAAGTGTCCAAAAAAGCCTCTCCCCCAGGCCTCATCTCTCTCACAAATCCCCACCAAAGACCAACTCTAATTTCGCCCTGAGCCGCCGTCTGCCGCCAGCCGAAAATCGCCTCCGCCGGTGGCGATTGTCCAATAGCTCCCAAATTTTTACCACAGCACCATCTCACATTTGTAATGACCCGACCGGTTATTTTGAGTACTAGCACTCCATTTAGCAGTCTGAGGTTATGAACAACTTCATTTCAGGTATTATGACTTGTACGCGTGGTCGGAATTGAATTTCGGGAAGTCCAGAGTTGATTTGGAAATATAATTCTTATTTCGAAGGCTTAAAGTTGAAAGAATGAAATATAATTGGAATTTTGAGTAAACAACCTCAGAATTGGTATCTGAAGGTTCCAACAGGTTCGTATGATAATTTCAGACTTGGGCGTATGCCCAGATTGGGTTTTGGATAACCCGGGAGCATTTTGGCGCCGATTGCGGAAGTTAGCATTTTGGAAGAAATTTCTTAAGTTTGGCTTGAAGTGCATTTCAATGTTATCAATGCTTGTTTGAGATTCTGAGTCTATGAATAGCCCGTATGGTGATTCTGGAGTTGGGAGTGCGATCGGAAGTGAATTCGGAGGTCTGTAGGTCATTTTGGAGCCATTTGGCTGAAGATAGAAATTTGAAGGTTTTTGAGAAGTTTGGCCGAGAGTTTGACTTTTTGATATCGGGGTCGGATTTTGATTCTGAAAGTTGGAGTAAGTCCGTAATGTCGAATATGACTTGTGTGCAAAATTTGAAGTCAATCGAACGTGATTTGATAAGTTTAAACATCGGAAGTAGAAGTTTGAAATTCTAAAGTTCATAAAGCTTAGATTGGAGGTCAATTCGTGTTTTTAGCATTGTTTAATATGATTTGAGGTGTCGATCAAGTCCGTAATGTGTTTTTGGACTGGTTGGTATGATTGGTTCGGGTCCCGGGGGCCTCAGGTGTGTTTCGGGTTGTATCTCGCTCTTATTTGATGTTTCAACATTGTTTCTTTGGACATAAAGGGTACCATATTAATAAAATGAGCTCCAAACTAAGTTTTTATTATATCATTAGAGCCGTATCATAATTACGGAGCCATAGCAAAAAGATTCATCGAATTTGGACATCGTGTGAGGGAGTTATGCTCATTTCCGTGTCGGAAGAATAGCTGGTTTCTGGTATGAAGATTTGTTCTTCACGAACGCGAGAGAGGTTCCGCAAACGCAAAGAAAGATTTTTGGGTTGACCAGCCAATGCGAAAAATTACCTTTCACGAACGCGAAGGTCTCCCGCGAAAGCAATGAAGGAATATCGCCAGGACAGTATTTTAAACCGAGAATTTTAGTATTTTGGGCATATCTTGAGTTCTAGAGCTTCGTTTGAGGTGATGTTCGCGGCGTTGTTCTCATATAAACAAGGAGATAAATATCTGACCTTTATTTTGATGTTTCTCCTTGATAATTTCTGTTGGTTTCTATTTTTATCCGTGCTTGGATGGTAGAAATTGGGATTTTGAGCCCCAAAGTTGAAAAATGGTAAATCCTTGATTTGAGGGTCAATTCAATGGACGAAATTGGATGAATTTCTTGATATAGACCATATGAGTTTTGGGTAATATTTATTTTCAATAATTTTCAAAATCCGGACACGTGGACTCGAGGGCATTTTAGTTAACTTTTCAATCGGAGTTAGGAATTGCTATAAATTAGATTGTAATGAATAATTGAGCATATATTAATGGATTTGTACAATCATTGGCAAGTTTTGGAGAATTTTACTTGGTGCAAGTCTTCAGAAGAATGTAGAATGCCGGTTTTGAGTCTTCGGAGCGAGGTGATTCTCCTTTCTAATCTTGTGAGGGGGAATTTACCCCATAGGTGAGTTAAATTGGTTATGTGATCCTATTTGTGGGGGCTATGTGCACACGAGGTGACGAGAGTCCGTGCGTAGCTACTATTATGCTATTGTCCGGGTAGTCTAGGACCCAAAAACATGTTATACTTGGATTTATTGTGAACCTTTTGATGCTTGGATTGCTAAAATCACATTAAATTAATGAATGGATTTCTAAAGACTTATGCTTCGTTTTCTCAAATTTTTAAAGAAAATTGGCCTTTCTTGGATGATTGCTCCATGTTGACTTCTTGACTGACTGTCTGTCTGTGTGTGTTTATTTTGGAACGGGCTGAATGCCTCAGCAGATTAATAGATGCCTCTATTGGCGCGCCGTCGACCCTCGGCAAGTGCACATTTATTTCTGTTGGATCGGGTCGTCGCCTCGATGTGATTTGCGCATGCTTGTTATGCCGCTTGAACTTAATTAAGTTATTATTGCCTTTTTATACCTTAAAAATATTTGGATTATATTTAAAAAGGAATACTGGAAAATTTCCTGTAAAGGAATTGATTGCTTATTTGTTTCTTTCTATTTGGACTAAAATCATGTTTATAAAATAAATCCACTGATTAGTATATATATTAAGGATGAATCATTATTGGACCATTAGAAAGTGTCAAAGTTGACCATCTCGTCTCTACCCCTTCGGGATTAGGCGGGATACTCACTGAGTCCACGTTGATTACGTACCCATACTACGCTTCTGTGCATTTTTGTTGCGCAGGTATCTGTTACTTTGGCGGCCTACTGGCATAGCAGCATGAACGATTCGGGGACTAGGTGAGTTGTAGTATGCAAGGCCGCCCGCACCTTTTAAAGTCCTTTTCTAGTAAATCGTATTTCCTTTCTGTCCATTGTATTCCGGACGGATGTTGTATTGTATTTTATATCCTTATCCATAGATGCTCATGCACTTGTGACACCGGGTTCTGGGATGGCTTTTTTTAAAGATGTGTATTAATAGTTATTTCTTAAATTGAATTGAAACAAAGATTGTTTTATATATGAAAAATGGAAGGAAAAATCTTAGTTTTTCAAAGGTATTAAAAGAGAAGTTAATTGATAATTTAGTTGGCTTGCATGACAATGGTGTCCGGCGCCATCACGACTCGTAGTGGATTTGGGTCGTGACAACATGGTATCAGAGCACTAGGTTCCTAGGGTCTCATGAGTCATGAGCAAGTCCGGTAAAGTCTCATGGATCGGTATGGAGACGTCTGTACTTGTCCTCAGGATCCTGCAGGATTGTTAGGAGTGCTTCCCTTCTTGATTCTCTTATCGTGTAGTTCAATTCCTTTGAAGCTTATGACTTTTATTTCTTCCTACTCAATCTCACACGGGCGCTTGTTATAAATCGAAGATTTAAAGATTGTAATGGCACTACAAAATGTGGTGCGGGATGATTCTCATGGTATAGTTGATTGGACTGTTATAGTCGCCTTATGGAAGGATATTTTATTATTTCAGCTCACTAACAGAACTTCTAAGAGCCTTGAGTTTGGGCATAGATTGCCATGATGCTTACGAGTGATTATTCCGCAGTGTTGTTGTGATGGTAGGATGGTTGCCCCGGTGTCGGGGCAGTGAATGAATTGAAGAGAGGTCTACTCAGTGTGTAATCGAGGGAATCAGTGTTTTATTTTTTGGCAGGGGGAAAGTTAATCGAACTAATGATGGTCAGATGTGGACTGGTGGAAGTAATGGGACTTGGTAATTGCAAGCGCGGTGGAGTTCTTTCTATATTTGAGTGTTGTTGTCCTAATTGGGCGTATTAAGTTTATCGGTGTTATGATTTTCTACAATTTGCCTTTATGGCAAGATATTGTGAAATACTATTGGAGATACAACTGTCACATATCGCATGGTGCAGTGGTCTGGGATCGAATCAGAATTTCTAATGTTGATAGTTCGATAAAGATGACCTTGAAAAGGGTTTATGTCAGTAGCGTTTTGTGGGTTCAAGTTCTATGAAGATGAATTCTATTAAGGCAACAACTGAGCAGCAAAAGATGAGATAGACATGTGGGAAGTGTCAGGCAGAGTCTCAAACTTCTAAAAGGCCAGGCCTAGGGAGCGCAGGTCGATTGGTTGATTAAAGGAGTGAGTTTGCCCAAAGTGGGAGAGTGGCAGGGTTGTATAGGGCCTAGTAGTAGGATGACTATGCGCCTAAGGATAGTTTGGAAGGATTTGGGATTTTAGCGACGGGCAATGGAAGTCTATAGATTAATTCGAAGCATGGTGTTGTTATGCGGTAGGATATTGGATATGACGGAAAGGAGCTGCTTGAAATGAAGAAAGACGTAGCATGACTTTGAAGTGAAAGGATGTCGTCGCGTTTAATGGATGTCTATGAGGGGTGAATAGACCCGTGCAGTTGGAGAGTGATCTCGGACTCAGGATGGGTATTGATGTCATAGTGATGGTACCCCATGTAGCAGCGTTGGAAGATGCCGAGGAGTGATTTCTACAAGTGAGGCATTCTTGTGAATAGGTTAGTAGTCGCTTGGTTGGCGAGGCTTCTACGAAGAGTTCTACCAGTTATGTAGCAAAAGGATCGGTCTTCCAAATGTAGTGAGTGAATCAGAGTATAAAGGAATAGGGTGTTGCGGAGAGAATCCGAGAAGTTATGCGATTGATCGCACAAGGTGATGTCGATATTGGCTAGGGAATCTTGGTGAATTCCAGGATTTGAAATAATGGCTTCAAGCTAAATGGGAGAGTCCAGCCGCTTATGATGGGGTTTTAGAGTTAACTACTCGCGAGATTTTTGACTATTAGCATCTAGGTGGACTATTTCAGCTGTGGGAAAAGGCCATTAGTGGCAATTTCAGCAAAGGAAGTATTAAAGGTGGGCTATCGTTGGCTCTATTGGCCTATGTTCAGACTTGGGAATGATTCATGATTTTGCTTTATACAGGTGCAGGTTTCAGAGGAAGTGACTTCGTCGGGTGCTCCGCCGAGAGAGTACTCGTGTGTTATAAGATTTATGGAGTTGATTCTATTCGGGACCAAGTCAGAGCGGGTGGCTCTCATTAACGGTCCTAATGGATTCAAAGAAGAGGTAAAGTATAGTGCTTAATGATTTCAAGCCTATAGGTGCAGTTGAGAATCAAGCTTATGCAGCAGCTTACGAATGGAGGCTCAGAAGGTTCTGTGATATTTTTGCTTGCGGTATAGCATTTGAGAGATATGAGGCAGTTCGTTGGATTTGAGACAGCATGGTCTCGTGATTCGAGGTCACTCAAAATGGGTGCAGATGAAGTATGTTATGTGCTTGGTGAAATCAGTAATATCTTCAAGGCAATCAAGGATAAATTAAAAGAAGGTAGTTGATCGGCCATAGTTGAATTTGGCATATTAGTGTTGGCAGTCAGTTTCTTCAGCGTGATCGAGTTATGTAAATGATTTGTGACGATACGTATCAGGCTTGTCAGCTGCCGCAATTGATGTTATTCAAAAACCTTCTATAGTTATGGATTGTTGTGTGGAAGCAGATTCCGGAAGGGGCTATGGTCGCTTGGACCACTACTTAGAGATTTGCATATTCTACGATAACGAGAATTCGCGTGTGTGTTGGTATAATTTTCCTAAAGTGAGTTAAGTGAAAAGTTCTTATATGATGAAGTGTTAGAATATTAATGTTAAAATCGTGTTCTATCGTATTTTGGCACATTGGGTGCAGTGAGTAGCATGGAAATTCAATGTAAGGATCAAGGTTGCAGCTTGGTGCTGATAAGGATATCACGAGCTTTGATGAGCAGGAAAGAAGCTTTGGTGTTTAAAGCAAGTCGGCATTGTCTAAAGCGGCACCTAAGATTGGTGGATTGTAAAGAGGGCTTGTATCATGGTTAATCGTTCGTGATCGCCTTTCAGCGTTAGTGCGGTCAGTGGGTTGGAGGTAAGACCCAGTAAATTGTTATGGTAGATTGTGGGGTAGTGTCCCACAGGAAGGTTTCATAAATGTGGCACGTGGTCACTTGATTGATTTAAGATCTAGACCAAGTGTGAGGATTGTGGTAATATCATTAATTTGAGAATTTATGCCTGAAGAGCACTCTGTTTATTGGGTTATGGACTGTGGAGACTCGCTCCGGTTATGATGGCTATCCTTGTGTGTTACGAGAAGAGGGGAATCAGTATGAAACTTTGAAAGGTTATTAGCTTAGTTGTTATGATCAGGGTCGACTTGAGGTCGGCGGATGGATTTAAATGTGAATTTGGGCTCTATGTCAGGCCAGTTGTGTTCATTTTAGTAATGCGCTCCTTATGAAGTAGTCAGGGTGTAGCTCGTTGTCGGATATTCCATGTAGTGATGAATTGTGCTGTGCGAGTTCTAAGACGTCTTGGTGAATTGCTTATGTGATGAGGATCCGCATAGAAATGATGTTATATGAGCAAAATGGCTCTTGAGATTTAGATTGTATATTGCATCTCAGTTTTGCTTTAATTTTGTAGCCTATAGCACTATCTGCTTCCTCAGGGATGGTATTATGCACTCAGAGTGCTTGTGACTGAGATTTCGTATTTTATTGTAATGAGCAATTTAGCTCGATGTGCATCTCCTTATGTGAGTTCTACGTGTGGATCGGGTGGCACACTGCCATGGGTATGTTATTTGGATCGGGTGGCACGCCGCCATGGTTATGTTGTGAGGATCGGGTGGCACGCTGCCATGGTTATGTTGTGTGGATCGGGTTGCGCGCCACAACAGTGTGATGTTGAATATAGTTTTCTATATACAATTTTGTATGCCTTGCTTCTTGTTTTGTAGGGAATGTCCGTATTTGTCACGCCCCAAAATTCGAGGGACATGACCGGCGCCTAACCGGGAAGCCCCAGCAAAGCGGACCTGGGTGCCTTTCCTACCCCATGCGTTACCCCATGTTTTTCTTACTCAATATTTACAAGAATTAGCCATGTAATTAACTTAAGACACCTTTTGCAAAATATAAACATAAACATAACAGTTAGTGAAGTTATTAATTCTTTGGCCAACGAAGAAACAAGGATATACATAAGCTTCTACCCACATCCACTGTCTACGGAGCCTCTAAGAGTCCAACATGATAATATAGTATTTGCTGGGAACAAGGCTCCGACTATACCTTACACAATAGCAAAAAAGTAAGACTACAGAAACAAGCGGCCTGAGCCACGTAAGGCCCCGGGAGGAATGGGGCTCACCAAAATAGCCGACGGAGGATGGAGAGAGAGCTACGATCGGTGGGCTGGAATACCTGCCGCAGATCTACCTACAATCATAACACGAATGTAGCGCCCCTGGAAAAAGGGACGTCAGTACACTTGAATTGTACTGGTATGTATGAACAAACTTTGCTCGAAGTAAAATCGAACCATAAACAAGTAAGTAGCAGTAATAGAAGTGACATTCAAATGCACAAGAAGAGAACAGTTAAGCCAAACAGGTATACAATCTCTGCTCCATAAACTAGTATGTAATTGAAATAGAAACAACAATCAAATCCACAAAGAGAGAACAATCAAATCAAACAAGTTTATAATCTCTCATGTTTGCCCTTCCACAATTCCGCATCAATGATTTCACAATTGGTACATATGTTGAATTTCAATGGCGATTTCGATCGCTTTCCAACCTTATTACCTCGGCCACCCTTATTACCTCGGCCACCCTTATCACCACAAGCCATACCTTATTACTTCATGTTGCAGCGCGAAACCCGATCCCACCGAATAGTCACAACTCACAAAAAACACAACAGCAACCACAATTCTTAATGAACAACAACAATTCTCAAGGGACAACAACAATGATTCTCAAGGAGCATCTACAACAATTTATGTAGAAATCACATACTAGGCACTCAAACACCCAAACAAGGTGATCTTTACAAGGTTCAAAGTTAGCCATACATACCTGGAGCTGGATTCCGTCTTAATTCATACTTCTAATTCACCAAAACCTATCAACGTCAATTTAATACACAAATTAATACACATAACTTAGAATTCAGGGTTCACAATCACTACCCGAACATATTTAGGCCATTAACCTATTCTTTGCACAAGTCTCTGCTCCTACCCCATTACTCTCAATAGGTTTTAGGTTATAGAAAGGCATGCATGTATGAGTTCGACCAATATTTTCAAAAACCAATGCATAAGACTCCCCCCCCCCCCAATTTAAAACAGAATTTCAAAGGGAAAAGTTAGGGATTCTACCTGTAGGGAAAAAGGGGTATGGAGATAAACTTGAATTTCCTCGGCCCGGATAGCTTTGAAGAACAAGATTTTGGAGAGGATGAGTTTCTCTCTCAAGACCCTCTCTTCCTCTCTCTTAATTTGATCAGCAATCTTGTTAAAATGAGGGGGTTGGGGTGTTTTATTAAAAAGGGGTCGAGTTTTAAAATTGGAAAAAATAGAAGCCTGGCAAGATCTGCGGTCGCGTTCTGCTATCACAAAACTAAAATGCGGTCCGCAGATTGGACCGCAGAGTTGCCCAAAAACTCTGAAGAGTCTGTTTCGGTCTACTACAAGAATGCGGTCCGCATTCCTCTTATGCGGTCGCATTTTGCACCGCAGAATTGACCTCCACAAATCCTTGAGGATTTTATGCGACGATTATTTGGTCGCATAATGGACCACATTGTCAACATCAATTTGACCAATCTACTGTTTCACTATGCGGCAGGAATGCGGTCCGCATAGCTGATCTGTGACTGCATCTTGGAACGCATAAATGACAATTTCTGGAAACTTGACCCTTTTGATTTCTAACAGCCTAGATCGCTACCAAGGGTCCGAATAGCGGCGAGCTTGCGAGTGAGTGAAGTTATTAATTCTTTGGCCAACGAAGAAACAAGGATATATATACGCTTCTACCCACATCCACTGTCTATAGAGCCTCTATGAGTTCAACATGATAATACAGTATTTGCCGGGCACAAGTCTCCAACTATACCTTACACAATAACAAAAAAATAAAACTACAGAAATAAGTGGCCTGAGCCACGTAAGGCGCCGGAAGGAATGGGGCTCACCAAAATAGCCGACGGAGGATGGAGAGAGAGCTATGATTGGTGGGATGGAGTACCTGCGTAGATCCTCCTACAATCATAACACGAATGTAGCGCCTCTGGCAAAAGGGACATCAGTACACTTGAATTGTACTGGTATGTATGAACAAACTTTGTTCCAAGTAAACTCGAACCATAAACAAGTAAGTAGCAGTAATAGAAGTGACAATCAAATCCACAAGAAGAGAACAGTTAAGCCAAATAGTTATACAATTTTTTCTCCATAAACAAGTATGTAATTGAAATAGAAACAACAATCAAATCCACAAAGAGAGAATAATCAAATCAAACAAGTTTACAATCTCTCATGTTTCCCCTTCCACAATTCCGCATCAATGATTTCACAATTGGTACATATGTTGAATTTCAACGGCGATTTCGATTGCTTTCCAACCTTATTACCTTGGCCACCCTTATCACCACAACCCACACATTATTACTTCATATTGTAGCACGAAACCCGATCCCACCAAAAAGTCACAACTCACAAACAACACAATAGCAACCACAATTCTCAATGAACAACAACAACAAATCTCAAGGGACATCAACAATGATTCTCAAGGAGCATCAACAACAATTTATGTAGAAATCACATACTAGGCACTCAAACACCTAAACAAGGTGATCTTTACGAGATTCAAAGTTAGCCATACATACCTGGAGCAGGATTCCTTCTTAATTCCTACTTCCAATTCACCAAAATCTAGTAATGTCAATTTAATGGACAAATTAATACACATAACTTAGAATTCAGGGTTCATAATCACTACCCGAACATATTTAGGCCATTAACCTATTCTTTGCACAAGTCTCTGCTCCTACCCCATTACTCTCACTAGGTTTTAGGTTATAGAAAGGCATGCATGTATGAGTTCGACCAATATTTTCAAAAACCAATGCATAAGACTCC
>MU749866.1:88277-125406 GCA_026770625.1 Nicotiana glauca | reverse complement strand
AAAAACCAATGCATAAGGCCTCCCCCCCCCCCCCCTTAATTTAAGATAGAATTTCAAAGGGAAAAGTTAGGGATTCTACCTGTAGGGAAAACGAGGTATGGAGATAAACTTGAATTTCCCCGGCCCGGATAGCTTTGAAGAACAAGATTTTGGAGAGGATGAGTTTCTCTCTCAAGACCCTCTCTTCCTCTCCCTTAATTTGATCAGCAATCTAGTGAAATGAGGGGGTTGGGGTATTTTATTAAAAAGGGGTCAGGTTTTATAATTGGGAAAAATAGCAGCCTGGCAAGATCTGCGGTCGCGTTCTGCTATCGCAAAACTGAAATGCAGTCTGCAGATTGGACCGTAGTGTTTCCCAAAAACTCCGAAGAGTCTGTTCCGGTCTGTGACAGGAATGCGATCCGCATTCCTGTTATGCGGTCGCATTTTGCACCGCAGAATTGACCTCCACAAATCCTTGAGGATTTTATGCGATGATTATGCGGTCCACACATTGATTATGCGGTCGCATAATGGACCGCAATGTCAACATCAATTTGACCAATCTACCATTTCACTATGCGGCAGGAATGCGGTCCGCATAGCTGATTTGCGACCGCATCCTGGATCGCATAAATGACAACTTCTGGAAACTTGACCCTTTTGATTTTTAATAGCCTAGATCGCTACCAAGGGTCCGAACCGCGGCGAGCTTGCGAGTTAGTGAAGTTATTAATTCTTTGGACAATGAAGAAACAAGGAAATACATAAGCTTATACCCACATCCACTGTCTACGGAGCCTCTAAGAGTTCAACATGATAATACAGTATTTGCCGGGAAAGAGGCTCCGTCTATACCATACACAATAGCAAAAAAATAAAACTACAGAAACAAGCATCCTGAACCACATAAAGCCCCGGGAGAAATGGTGCTCACCAAAATAGACGACGGAGGATGGAGAGAGAGCTACGATCGGTGGGCTAGAGTACCTGCCGCAGATCCACCTACAATCATAACATGAATGTAGCACCCCCGACAAAAGGGACGTTAGTACGCTTGAATTGTACTGGTGTGTATGAACTAACTTTGCTCCAAGTAAACTCGAACCATAAACAAGTAAGTAGCAGTAATAGAAGTGACAATCAAATCCACAAGAAGAGAACGGTTAAGCCAAACAGGTATAGAATCTCTCCTCCATAAACAAGTGTGTAATTGAAATAGAAACAACAATCAAATCCACAAAGAGAGAACAATCAAATCAAACAAGTTTACAATCTCTCCTGTTTCCCCTTCCACAATTTCGCATCAATGATTTCACAATTGGTACATATGTTGAATTTCAATGGCGATTTCGATCGCTTTCCAACCTTATTACCTCATCCACCCTTATTACCTCGGGTATCCTTATCACCACAACCCATACCTTATTACTTCGTGTTGCAGCGCGAAACCCGATCCCACCGAATAGTCACAACTCACAAATAACACAGCAGCAACCATAATTCTCAATGAACAACGACAACAATTCTCAAGGGACAGCAACAATGATTCTCAAGGAGCATCAACAACAATTTACATAGAAATCACATACTAGGCACTCAAACACCCAAACAAGGTGATCTTTACAAGGTTCAATAGTAGCCATACATACCTGGAGCTAGATTCCTTCTTAATTCCTGCTTCTAATTCACCAAAATCTAGCAACGTCAATTTAATGCACACATATTAATACACATAACTTAGAATTCAGGGTTCACAATCACTACCGAACATATTTAGGCCATTAACCTATTCTTTGCACAAGTCTCTACTCCTACCCCATTACTCTCACTAGGTTTTAGGTTATAGAAAGGCATGCATGTATGAGTTCGACCAATATTTTCAAAACCCAATACATAAGACTCCCCACCCCCCTAATTTAAAACAAAATTTCAAAGGGAAAAGTTAGGGATTCTACCTGTAGGAAAAAAGGGGTATGGAGATAAACTTGAATTTCCCCGGCCCGGATAGCTTTGAGGAACAAGATTTTGGAGAGGATGAGTTTCTCTCTCAAGACCCTCTCTTTCGCTCTCTTAATTTGATCAGCAATCTTGTTAAAATGAGGGGGTTGGTGTGTTTTTATTAAAAAGGGGTCGAGTTTTAAAATTGGGAAAAATAGAAGCCCGGCAAGATCTGCGGTCGCGTTCTGCTATCGCAAAACTAAAATGCGGTCCGCAGATTGGACCGCAGAGTTGCCCAAAAACTTTGAAGAGTCTGTTCGGGTATGCGACAGGAATGCGTTCCACATTCCTATTATGCGGTCGCATTTTGCGCCACAGAATTGACCTCTACAAATACTTGAGTATTATATGCGATGATTATGCGGTCCGCATATTGATTATGCGGTCACACAGTGGACCGCACTGTAAACATCAATTTGACCAATCTACTGATTCAGTATGCGGCAGGAATGCGGTCCGCATAGCTGATCTGCGACCGCATCCTGGACCGCATAAATGACATTTTCTGGAAACTTGACCCTTTTGATTTTTAATAGCCTAGATCGCTACCAAGGGTGTGAACCGCGGCGAGCTTGCGAGTTAGTGAAGTTATTAATTCTTTGGCCTATGAAGAAACAAGGATATGCATAAGCTTCTACCCACATCCACTATCCACGGAGCTGCTAAGAGTTCAACATGATAATACAGTATTTGCCGGGAACAAGGCTCCGGCTATACCTTCCACAATAGCAAAAAAATAAAACTACAGAAACAAGTGGCCTGAGTCACGTAAGGCCCCGGGAGGAATGGGGCTTACCAAAATAGCCGACGGAGGATGAAGAGAGAGCTACGATCTGTGGGCTGAAGTACCTGCCGCAGATCCACCTACAATCATAACACGAATGTAGCGCCCCCAGGAAAAGGGACGTCAGTACACTTGAATTGTACTGGTATGTATGAACAAACTTTGCTCCAAGTAAACTGGAACCATAAACAAGTAAGTAGCAGTAATAGAAGTGACAATCAAATCCACAAGAAGAGAACAGTTAATCCAAACAGGTATACAATCTCTCCTCCATAAACAAGTATGTAATTGAAATAGAAACAACAATCAAATCCACAAAGAGAGAACAATTAAATAAAGCAAGTTTACAATCTCTCCGGTTTCCCCTTCCACAATTCCGCATCAATGATTTCACAATTGGTACATATGTTGAATTTCAATGGCAATTTCGATTGCTTTCCAACCTTATTACCTCGGCCACCCTTATCACCACAACCCACACCTTATTACTTCGTGTTGCAGCGTGAAACCCGATCCCACCGAATAGTCACAACTCACAAACAACACACCAGCAACCACAATTCTCAATGAACAACAACAACAATTCTCAGGGGACAACAACAATGATTCTCAAGGAGCATCAACAACAATTTACATAGAAATCACATACTAGGCACTCAAACACCCAAACAAGGTTATCTTTACAATGTTCACAGTTAGCCATACATACCTGGAGTCGGATTCCTTCTTAATTCCTACTTCCAATTCACCAAAATCTAGCAACGTCAATTTAATGCACAAATTAATACACATAACTTAGAATTCAGGGTTCACAATCACTACCCAAATATATTTAGGCCATTAACCTATTCTTTGCGCAAGTCTCTGCTCCTACCCATTACTCTCACTAGGTTTAAGGTTATAGAAAGGCATGCATGTATGAGTTTGACCAATATTTTCAAAACCAATGCATAAGACTCCCCCCCCCCCCAATTTAAAACAGAATTTCAAAGGGAAAAGTTAGGGATTCTACCTGTAGGGAAAAAGGGGTATGGAGATAAACTTGAATTTCCGGCTGGATAGCTTTCAAGAACAAGATTTTGGAGAGGATGAGTTTCTCTCTCAAGACCCTCTCTTCCTCTCTCTTAATTTGATCAGCACTCTTTTTAAAATGAGGTGGTTGGGGTATTTTATTAAAAAGGGGTCAGGTTTTAAATTTGGGAAAAATAAAAGCCCGGCAAGATCTGCGGTCGCGTTCTGCTATAGCAAAACTGAAATGCGGTCCGCAGATTGGACCGCAGAGTTGCCCAAAAACTCTGAAGTCTGTTCCGGTCTGCGACAGGAATGCAGTCAGCATTCCTGTTATGCGGTCGCATTTTGCACCGCAGAATTGACCTCCACAAATACTTGAGAATTTTATGCGATGATTATGCGGTCCATATATTGATTATGCGGTCGCATAATGGACCGCATTGTCAACTTCAATTTGACCAATCTACTGTTTCACTATACGGCAGGAATGCGGTCCGCATAGCTGATCTGCGACCGCATTCTGGACCGCATAAATGACAATTTCTGAAAACTTGACCCTTTTGATTTTTAACAGCTTAGATCGCTACCAAGGGTCCGAATCGCGGCGAGCTTGCGAGTTAGTGAAGTTGTTAACACATTCCTAACACATGCTGGGAGCCGCCACCACAAGTTACTAGGTTGAGTCCAAAAATTTTGCGGGGTCTCACATCCTCCCCCACTTAAAATCATTCGTCCCCGAATGAGGACTTTTTCCAAACTTTTCAGCATTCTAAAGCTCGGTTTGTTTTTGAAAACAAGTTACGCAAATTCTTGTACTTTTCACTATTCCCCATATATTTTTGAAAGAAAAAAAAATTGCCAGAGTTTCCTTTGTAATGTGGACATTTCTATCGGACAGAGGGCCCCCCGAAACACAAATTCCAACATCATAACAAGATTATAGCCATTCCTACAATTGTCATACAATTTCTTACCGTAACAATTACACACATTTGGGTTACTTGTTATGTTTTGCTTATGAATCAGTTATTCAAATAGGTTTCACATAATCTCATCACTTTCACATGTTATATGCATACAAGTAATTCATTACCAATCTACACTTACTATTAGTTGATTACCTAATACAAGAGTCGTTGCCAAATTTTCATTTATCAAAGAGTTGTTCACATGACTTAAAACAATCACAACACCTACAAGTCTTGCACAACTAGAGGAGCTTCACTAGCATTTAGGGAGGAACCAATTCAGACACAATGAAAGGGGTTTTAGAGATAGAAAGGTCACCTAATTTCCTCTAGGCTTGATCAAACAGATGAGGATATCTCTCTTTCATTTCCTTCTCTACTTACCACGTGGCTTCCTCAACTCGTTGGCCTCACCACAACACCTTGAATAAGGCAACTTCCTTATTTCTCAACTTACGGACTTGTCTATCAAGAATGGCAACCGGAATTTCTTCATACGATAACTCTTCATTAACCTCGATAGTCTCGACCGGCACGATGGTGGATGGATCTCCAACCACTTTCTTCAGCATGGACACGTGGAACACCGGGTGCACTAATGATATCTCGGGAGGCAATTCCATCCTATAGGCCACCTACCCTATCCTTTGAACAATTCGATACGGCCCGACATACCTAGGACTCAATTTACCCTTCTTCCCGAAGCGCATGATTCCCTTCATAAGGGATACCCTCAAGAATACCCAATCATCAACTTGAAACTCCAATTCACTTCGACGAATGTCCGTATAAGACTTTTGGCAACTTTGAGCAGTTTTTATCCTTTCCTGGATGATTTTAACTTTCTCCATAGCCTGGTGCACAAGATCTGGTCCCATCAGTTCTGTTTCACCCACTTCGAACCACACTATCGGAGACCTACACCTTCTTCTGTATAATGCCTCGAATGGGGCCATTTGGATGCTCGCGTGAAAGTTGTTATTGTAAGCAAATTCTATAAGTGGCAAGTGCTCATCCCAATTTCCTTTAAAATCCAAGACACAAGCTCGCAACATATCTTTAAGTGTCTGAATAGTCCGCTCGGCATGACCGTCAGTTTGCGGATGGAAATCTATACTGAGATTTACCTGAGTGCCCAAACTTTGCTAAAATTTCTTCCAAAAATTTGCCGTGAACTGAGCCCCCCGATATGAGATAATAGAAAGAGGAGCTCCATGGAGCCTTACTATCTCTTTGATATACAACTTGGCATATTGTTCCGTAGTGTTGGTGGACTTAACAGGCAAGAAGTGAGCTGATTTGATGAGTTGATCCACTATTACCCAAATTGAGTCGAACTTGTGCTGAGTGCGAGGTAACCCCACCACAAAATCCATATTAATCATCTCCCATTTCCACATCGGTATTTCCATAAGCTGAGTTATCCCACCGGGCCGCTGATGCTCGGCCTTCACTTGCTGACAATTCGGACACCTAGATACAAAGTCCGCCACACCCCTCTTCATATTGTTCCACCAATAAACCTCATTGAGATCATGATACATTTTCGTAGAACCCGGATGCATGGAATACCTAGAATTATGAGCCTCTGCCATTACCCTCTCCCGAAGCTTATCCACATCGGGAACACATAACCTATCTTGATACCGCAAAACACCATCTTCGCTGCTGAGTGAGAATGCTGAGGTTTTGTTATTCAGAACTGCTTCCTTCATCTGAGCCAATGCTGGATAAATAAACCGCTTTTCCTTGATTTCTGCCACAAGTGACGATTCTGCTCTATTATGCACCATAATATTCCCCTTGTCTGATGCCGAAATGCGAACCCCCAAACTGGCCAATTGATAAACCTCCCGAGCCAAGGGTCTCTGATCCACTCCCAAATGAGCCAAACTACTCATGGATTTCCGACTGAGAGCGTCGGCCACCACGTTCGCCTTTCTCTGGATGGTACAAAATGTTCATGTCATAGTCTTTGAGCAATTCTAACCACCTACGCTGCCTTAAATTCAATTCTTTCTGCTTGAACAAGTACTGAAGGCTATTGTGGTCTGAAAACACATCTACATGAACCCCATAAAGATAATGCCGCCATATTTTCAAGGCAAATACAACTGCTGCAAGCTCCAAATCATACGTCGGGTAGTTCTTCTCGGGATTCTTGAGTTGCCTTGAAGTATACGCTATAACCTTCCCGTGCTGCATCAATACACACCCCAAACCAACCCTGGAGGCATCACAATAATCCACAAATCCCTTTGTGCCTTCTGCCAAGGCCAATACCGGAGTCGAGGTCAACCTTGCCTTCAATTCTTGAAAAATTTTCTCACAAGCGTCGGACCACTGGAACTTAACTGCTTTATGCGTCAATTTAGTCAATGGGGAGGCGAGGGTGGAAAATCCCTCCACAAACCTCCAATAGTACCCTGCTAGACCCAAGAAGCTACGAACCTCTGTCAGGGTTGTGAGTCTAGGCCAATCTTTCACTGCTGCAATTTTCTGGGAGTCTACCTGAATTCCTTCACTTGAGATGACGTGGCCCAGGGAGGCAACGGACTCCAACCAAAATTCACATTTTGAAAATTTCGCATACAATAGGTGCTGATGAAGAGTCTGCAACACTGCCCTGAGATGATAGGCATGATCTTTCCAGCTCCGCGAATAAACAAGGATGTCATCAATGGAAATAACCACGAAGGAGTCTAAAAATGGCTTGAAGACCCGATTCATA
This sequence comes from Nicotiana glauca, assembly GCA_026770625.1. Lineage (NCBI taxonomy): Eukaryota > Viridiplantae > Streptophyta > Magnoliopsida > Solanales > Solanaceae > Nicotiana > Nicotiana glauca. The sequence goes on along the minus strand of MU749866.1, from coordinate 117,932 downwards.
AGATCCATAAAAGTTGTTGGGGTGTTGGTTAGCCCAAAAGACATGACCAAGAATTCGAAGTGACCATAGCGAGTTCTGAAAGAGGACTTGGGAATATCCTGCTCCCTAATCTTCAATTGATGATATCCTGACCGTAGATCAACTTTGGAGAAGAGTCTTGCACCTTGCAATTGGTCGAACAAATCATCTATCTGAGGCAAAGGGTACTTGTTTTTTATTGTGACTTTTTTGAGCTGCCGGTAATCAATACACATTCGGAGTAACCCATCCTTCTTCCTGACAAAAAGAACCGGAGTACCCCACGGCGACACACTCGGCTGTATGAACCGGTTTTCTAACAAGTCTTTTAGCTGCTCCTTTAACTCCCTTAACTCTGCTGGAGCCATTATGTATGGTGGAATAGATATTCGTTGCATATCAGGTAACACATCAATCCCCAAATCAATCTCCCTATCTAGCGAAATCCTTGGAAGCTCGTCCGAAAATACTTCGAGAAACTCATTCATGACCGGCACGGACTCGGGGGTAGACACATCTGAAGTGGTGCCCGCCACCCGAACCAAATGATAGATAAACCCCTTTTTAATCATCTTTGAAGCCTTAAGGTAGGAAATAAACCTACCCTTCAGCTCCACACCATTTCCCTTCCACTCAGTAACTGGCTCATTACAGAACTCGAGCCTCATGACCCTCGTTCGGCATTCAAGTTTGGCAAAACATGCATAAAGCCAGTCCATTCCCATTATAACAACAAAATCTACCATTCCAAGCTCGACAAGATCGGTCGTGGTAATACGACCACACACCGTGACAACACAATTCCTATAAACGCACGCATCCATAAGAGAATCACCAACCGAAGTCGATACAGAGAACGTCTCCTGAAGTTGTTCGGGTTCCATCCTAAAGCTTAAAGCAATGAATGGGGTTACATAAAATAAAGAGGACCCCAGATCAATAACAGCATAACAATCAATGGTCTGGACAGACAAGATACCTGTAACTACATCTGGAGAAGCCTCTGCACTCCAGCGACCACTCAAAGCATAGAACCGACTAGGTCCACCTTTACCACGAGCTCCTCCCTTAACTGAACCACGCCCTGATGGGGCTGGAGGACGTACAGATGATGTAGCAACTGAAGAACTGGATGATTGAGCAGATCCCCTACCCATGCTCTGACTGGGCATTTGGCAGTCTCGCTAAATGTGGCCTCTCACCCCGCATCTGTAACATACCGGGATATCCAAGTAACAAGTCTCTGTATGAAACTTTCCATACTTGGGGCATGAAGCCCTCCCTTACTGCTGTGATCTGCCTCCTGAACGATCGAACTGATAGGGCCTCCTACTGTCTCAACCTGGTCTCATGCGGCTGCTCTGCTGGTAACTGTGTAGTGATGGAGGTGCGCTTGCTGAGGACTAAGCATATGACTGGGACGGCCCTGACAACCCTCTCCCCTGATGTGATCTCCCTGAGTGGCCTGCTGATCGGGCCCTACTGCTATTTTCTCTTTCCGCCCGAATCCTCAATTTCCTAGCCTCTGTGGCCTGAGAAAATCCCACAATCTTCCCATAGTTCATGTTCGAGTGTAAGGCCGCTGTAGCAGCCTCATTCACTACCAATGGACTAAGGCCTTGAACAAATCGCGGAACTCTAGCTGCCATGGTCGACACTAACTGAGGAGCATACTTGGACAATCTTACGAACTCTATGTGGTACTCCCAAACACTCATGCTACCCTGCTTGAGGGTCTTAAATTCAGTGGCACGGGCTGCTATTGTCTCAGCAGATAAGAACTGATCCAAAAACGTGTGTACAAACTCCTCCTATCGGGCCGGAGGTCCTTCCTCCTCGCGGGATTCCTCCCAGATCTCAAACCACGAATATGCTGCTCCCTTCAACCTGTATGATGCCAATTCAACTCCCTCTGTCTCTGAAGCTTTCATCACTAGGAGGGTCTTATACATCTCATCAAGGAATTCCTATGGATCGGCCTCTAGATCTGTGCCTGAGAATTCTGGAGGGGCTAGTCGCAAAAACTGGTTAACTCTGGAACTGGAAGAATCGCCCTGTCCGCTAGAGGAGGCAGGGGAATCCTGGGATCTCTGGGCCTGAGCGGCCACTAATTGGGTCAACATACGGATGGCTCCTCTAAGGTCCAGATCAGAAGCCTCGGAACTAGGAGCTGGGATGGTGCCAGGACCAGGAATGTCGGCAGGAGGGATGGTGGCACCCCCTGCCGCTGCAGGATCAGGAACATGCTGGTCTGGGACAGACGGGCCAGGTAGGGTCAAGGCCGGGGAGTCACTCTCACCCACGGCATAAGGTACATGATTCACGGCCTCACTAGTGGTGGCATTGGCCCCAAGGCCGAGTCTAGCTCTCTTCTTAGGTGCCATTACTGAAAAAGTTCAGAACAAAGCATGAGTTAGATACAAATACTTTCACATTTCACTTCACCGCACGATACGGGATAAAAAAGAAGTGTGAAATTTCATAATTGTCCATGCAGCCCCCCAATTATAGATGTGCTCGACTTCACACCGATAAGTGGGGCTCTACTAGACACGGCTCCGAGACATCCTAGGACTCCTTTAAACCTTAGGCTCTGATACCAAGTTTGTCACGCCCCAAAATTCGAGGGACATGACCGGCGCCCGACCGGGAAGCCCCAGCAAAGCGGACCTGGGTGCCTTTCCTACCCTATGTTTTCCTTACTCAATATTTACAAGAATTAGCCATGTAATTAACTTAAGACACCTTTTTGCAAAATATACACACAAACATAACAGTTAGTGATGTTATTAATTCTTTGGCCAACGAAGAAACAAGGATATACATAAGCTTCTACCCACATTCACTGTCTACGGAGCCTCTACGAGTTCAACATGATAATATAGTATTTGCTGGGAACAAGGCTCCGGCTATACCTTACACAATAGCAAAAAAGTAAAACTACAGAAACAAGCGGCCTGAGCCACGTAAGGACTCGGGAGGAATGTGGCTCACCAAAATAGCCGACGGAGGATGGAGAGAGAGCTACGATCAGTGGGCTGGAATTCCTGCCGTAGATATACCTACAATCATAGCATGAATGTAGTGCCCCTGGCAAAAGGGACATCAGTATACTTGAATTGTACTGGTATGTATGAACAAAATTTGCTCCAAGTAAACTTGAACCATAAACAAGTAAGTAGCAGTAATAAAAGTGACAATCAAATCCACAAGAAGAGAACAGTTAAGCCAAACAGGTATACAATCTCTCCTCCATAAACAAGTATGTAATTGAAATAGAAACAACAATCAAATCCACAAAGGGAGAACAATCAAACCAAACAAGTTTACAATCTCTCCTGTTTCCCCTTCCACAATTCCGCATCAATGACTTCACAATTGGTACATATGTTGAATTTCAATGGCGATTTCGATCGATTTCCAACCTTATTACCTCGGCCACCCTTATTACCTCGGCCACCCTTATCACCACAACCCACACCTTATTACTTCATGTGGCAGCGCGCAACCCGATCCCACTGAACAGTCACAACTCACAAACAACACAACATCAACCACAATTCCCAATGAACAACAAAAATAATTCTCAAGGAACAACAATAATGATTCTCAAGGAACATCAACAACAATTTACGTAGAAATCACATATTAGGCACTCAAACACCCAAACAAGGTGATCTTTACAAGGTTCAAAGTTAGCCATACATACCTGGAGCCGGATTCCTTCTTAATTCCTACTTCTAATTCACCAAAATCTAGCAATATCAATTTAATGCACAAATTAATACACATAACTTGGAATTCAGTGTTCACAATCACTACCCGAACATATTTAGGCCATTAACCTATTCTTTACACAAATCTCTGCTCCTACCCCAATACTCTCACTAGATTTTATGTTATAAAAAGGCATGCATGTATGAGTTCGACCAATATTTTCAAAAACCAATGCATAACACTCCCACCCCCCTTAATTTAAAACAGAATTTAAAAGGGAAAAGTTAGGGATTCTACCTGTAGGGAAAAAGAGGTTTGCAGATAAATTTGAATTTCCCCTGCCCGGATAGCTTTGAAGAACAAGATTTTGGAGAGGATGAGTTTCTCTCTCAAGACCCTCTCTTCCTATATCTTTATTTGATCTGCAATCTTGTTAAACTGAGGGGGTTGAGGTGTTTTTTAAAAGGGGTCGGGTTTTAAAATTGGAAATAATAGAAGCCCGGCAAGATCTGAGGTCGCGTTATGCTATCGCAGAACTGAAATGTGGTCCGAAGATTGGACCGCAGAGTTTCCCAAAAACTTTGAAAAGTCTGTTCCGGTGTGCGACAGGAATGCGGTCCGCATTCCTTTTATGCGGTTGCATTTTGCACCGCAGAATTGACCTCCACAAATCCTTGAGGATTTTATGCGACGATTATGCGGTCCGCATATTGATTATGTGGTCGCATAATGGACCGCATTGTCAACATCAATTTGACCAATCTACTATTTCACTATACAGCAGGAATTCGGTCCGCATAGCTGATCTACGATCGGATCCTGGACCGCATAAATGACAATTTCTGGAAACTTCACCATTTTGATTTTTAACAGCCTAGATCGCTACATGCTCGAAGCCGCCACCACCAGTTACTAGGTTGAGTCCAAAAATTTTGCGGGGTCTCACATTATTAGTGCATGAGTTAGGTAATTCCTTCCACAGTTCGATTTCCTTTCGTATCGCGTTTGAATTGGTGGCCTATTTGCACATTGTGGCATCATATGAGACTTTTGATTATGTCTGGTATGGCTTATTGCCTGAGCAGTTCGTACTGGGTGAGACGAGATTTTTGGATTTAGGATCAGTGCAATCTGAGTATATGAAGTATATTATGGAGATAAGACCATTATTTGGTCCTGATGGAGGTGATGGTTTTTGTCAGGGGTATAGACCTAATGAATTGTTGATTCGGCAGTTGGTTATGAATTTCTGCATATCTCTCCCATCATGGCAGTATTGTAAGAGTTGGAGTAAGACCTATGTCTGTCATGGGGTGCAATGGGAGCATCAGATTAGTAGGATTTCGACTAAGTTGATCAGAAAATGTTATTGGGGTCCCGTGAGTAAAGTGATGCAAGGCGTGAATTCAGCTATGGTATGTAGTCATGTTTGGGTACAATGTGTAGTAATTTATATGGTGATCATATGTTGGAAACAGGTCGGGCATAGAATTCCGGATGTTGGAATTGGGCTCTAAGGCTTATTTGGTTGAATAAAAGGGAATATCTTCAGAATTAATCAAGCTAATATGCTCAACTGAGTTGTGGTAGCACGAGAAGGTACATGAGAAGTTAGACAGCGATTTCAGACCAATCTAGAGAAGTTCTCAGCACGTTCGAGGACGAATGTATGTTTAAGTGGAAGAGAATGTAACGACCCGACCGGTCGTTTTGAGTACTAGTGCTTCGTTCCGCAGTTTGAGGTCATGAAAAACTTCATTTCAGGTATTATGACTTGTACGCATGGTCGGAATTGAATTTCGGGAAGTCCAGAGTTGATTTGGAAAGAGAATTCTTATTTCGGAAGCATAAAGTTGAAAGAATGAACTAGGATTGGAATTTTGAGTAAACGACCTCAGAATCGGGATCTAAAGGTTCCAGCAGGTTCGTATGATGATTTCGGACTTGGGTGTATGCCCGGATTGGGTTTTGGATAACCCGGGAGCGTTTTGGCGCCTATTGTAGTAAGTTAGCATTTTGGAAGAAATTTCTTAAGTTTGGCTTGAAGTTCATTTCAGTGTTATCGATGTCCGTTTGAGATTTTGAGTCTGGGAATAGCTCCGTATGGTGATTCTGGAGTTGGGAGTGCGATCGGAAGTGAATTCGGAGGTCCGTAGGTTATTTTGGAGCCATTTGGCTAAAGATAGAAATTTGAAGGTTTTTGAGAAGTTTGACCAAGAGTTTGACTTTTTGATATCAGGGTCGGATTCTGATTCTGAATGTTGGAGTAAGTCTGTAATGTCGAATATGACTTGTGTGCAAAATTTGAAGTCAATCGAACGTGATTTGATAGGCTTAAACATCGAAAGTAGAAGTTTGAAATTCTAAAGTTCATAAAGCTTAGATTGGAGGTCGATTCGTGGTTTTAGCATTGTTTGATATAATTTGAGGCCTCGAGCAAGTCCGTAATGTGTTTTGGGACTGGTTTTTATGATTGGTTCGGGTCCCGGGGGCCTCAGGTGTGTTTCGGGTTGTATCTCGCTCTTATTTGATGTTTCAACATCGTTTATTTGAACATAAAGGGTACCATATTAAGTAAATGAGCTCCAAATTAAGTTTTTATTACACCATTAGATCCGTATCATAATTATGGAGCCATAGCAAAAAGAATCATCAAATTTGGACATCGTATGAGGGAGTTATGCTCATTTCCGTGTCGAAAAGAATTGCTGGTTACTGGTATGAAGATTTGTTCTTCACAAACGCGAGAGAGGTTCCACAAATGCGAAGAAGGATTTTTGGGTTGAACGGTCAATGAAAAAAATCACCCTTCGCGAACGCGAAGGTCTCCCGCGAAGGCGATGAAGGAATATCGCCTGGATAGTGTTTTAAACCGAGAATTTTAGTATTTTGGGCATATCTTGAGTTCTAGAGCTCCGGTTGTGGTGATTTTTACGGCGTCGTTATCGTCTCAACAAGCACGTAAATATCTTACCTTTATTTGATGTTTCTCCTTGATAATTTACGTTGGTTTCTATTTTTATCCATGTTTGGATGGTAGAAATTGGGATTTTGAGCCCCAAAGTTGAAAAATGGTAAATCCTTTATTTGAGGGTCAATTCATGGACGAAATTGGATGAATTTCTTGATATAGACCATATGAGTTATAGGTAATATTTATTTTCAATAATTTTCAGAATCCGGGCACGTGGACCCGAGGGCATTTTAGTCAACTTTTCGAACGGAGTTAGAAATTGCTATAAATTAGATTTTAATGAATAATTGAGCATATATTAATGGATTTGTATACTCATTGGCTAGTTTTTGTGCATTTTACGTTGGTGCAAGTCTTCGGAAGAATGTAGAATGCCGGTTTTGAGTCTTCGGAGCGAGGTGAGTATCCTTTCTAATCTTGTGAGGGGGAATTTACCCCATAGGTGAGTTAAATTGGCTATGTGCTCATATTTGTGGGGGCTACGTGCGCACGAGGTGATGAGAGTCCGTGCGTAGCTACTATTATGCTATTGTCCGGGTAGTCTGGGATCCAAAAGCATGTTATACTTGGATTAATTGTGAACCTATTGATGTCTTGAATTGCTAAAATCACGTCAAATTAATGAATGGATTTCTAAAGACTTAAGATTCGTTTTCTCAAATTTTTAAAGAAAATTGGCTTTTCTTGGATGATTGCTCCATGTTGACTTCTTTACTGACTATCTGTCTGTATGTGTTTATTTTGGAACGGGCCAAATGCCTCGGCAGATTAATAGATGCATCTATAGGCGCGTCGTCGACCCTCGGCAAGTGCACATTTATTTTTGTTGGATCAGGCCATCGCCTAGGTGTGATTTGCGCATGCGTGTGTTGCTGCCTGAACTTAATTAAGTTATTATTGCCTTTTTATGGCTTAAAATATGTGGATTATATTTAAAAAGGAATTCTGGAAAATTTTTTGTAAAGGAATTGATTGTTTATTTGTTTCTTTCTATTTGGACTAAAATCATGTTTATAAAATAAATCTATTGATTAGTATATATATTAAGGATCAATCATTATTGGACCATTAGAAAGTGTCAAAGTTGACCATCTCGTCTCTGCCTCTTCGGGATTAGGCGGGATACTCACTGAGTACACGTTGATTACGTACTCATACTACACTTCTGTGCATTTTTGTTGCACATGTATATGTTACTTTGGCGGCCTACTGGGCATAGCAGCATGGATGATTAGGGGACTAGGTGAGTTGCAGTATGCAAGACGGACCACAGCTTTTAAAGTCCCTTTCTAGTAAATCGTATATCATTTATGTCCATTGTATTCCGGATAGATGTTGTATTATATTTTATATCCTTATCAGTAGATGCTCATGCACTTGTGACACCGGGTTCTGGGATGGTTTTTTTAAAGATGTATTTTAATAGTTATTTCTTAAATTGAATTAAAATAGAGATTGTTTTATATATGAAAAATGGAAGGAAAAATCTAAGATTTTCAAAGGTATTAAAAGAGAAGTTAATTGATAATTTAGTTGGATTGCCTGACAACAATGTCCGACGCCATCACGACCCGTAGTGGATTTGGTTCGTGACACTTTCCTCATCATGGATCTGTAAACATCTCCCATCGAATCCCACTGGAATCACCCAAAAATTCAAAACCCCAGCTGCCGCCCTTGTTCCTCTGGTGGCGGCGCCACCACCCAAACACCACCAAATTGATACCAAACCACCTCCACCACCCCTCTTTCCTAATCCATGGTTGATTTCCCCCAAATCACCCAGGTTTCCTTTGAATCTAACTTTAAAAACCCCCTAATTTCACAAAATCCAAATTAAAGGGGGTTACTGATATTTTGACTATAATAACACTTAGTCATGTGTTTTCTCATAGAAACACATGATTAAGGACTGTTTTAGTTAAATGATTCATTGCAGCTTGCTAAGATGCAAGGTTTAATTGGGCCAGTCTCGAGGTATTTTCATTTCACATTTCTTTTCTGTGTTTCTTTTATTAGTTTTATTTCTCAGTTCTTGTTTACTTTCGATTGATTTGTAGTCATTTTAGGATTCTGTATTTTTTATTATTATATTCTTGTTTACTTTCAATTTGATTTGTAGTCATTTTTAAGGTTCTGTGCATATGAGTACCAGTGTGATTGCATTGTTAATTGTTAATTTTAATTAGTCAGTTCATTATTTTGTATTGGCCCATTTGATTCTATCAGACTTAGTCGTAGTTCTTCTATTTGATAAAATTTATTTTAATTTTAGTTGAAGCCCAAGAAATAGTTAGGCCCAAGTAGGTACTTCATTTGGGTCCATGACCCATTTAGTTTGGCCGGATGAATTGGTGGGTTTACAGGGGTAATTAAACAGGGGTTTAAGGGTAATATAGGTAGTTTAAAATAGGGAATCTTGCAGTAAGTGAAAATAGAAGACCCTAGAAGCTTCTAGATTGGGGTTCTAAGTGGAATATCAGATTTTGGGTAGTGTAACTTGGAAAACAAGTCCATAAGCACTTTTACGCTAAAACTGAAAATTAATAAGGACCTAAGGGGGTAAAAAAATAAATCTGAATTGTCCTACTGATTTGCCTATAAAAGGCATTGTCACTTTCATTACAAGGGGGAGTTTTTTTAGAGGTAAGTTTTCAGATCTGAGGGTTTTGAAAAGTTATGAAAGGTTTTGAGAGATTAGAATTTCTGCAAAATTTGAGAGCTCAAATACATAGATTTTAGATCTTAAAAAATCCTAAAAATCAACACAAAAATATGCTAGAAATCCATCAAAACTACTATTTTCATTAAGTTTTCAGTAGTTTAAATTCACTTTCAATTTCTGAAACTACTTGGGATTCATCTTCTTGAGAGGTGATTAAAACTGGTTCATCAAAGTCTGGTTTTAAAGTTCAGTTGGGTCCATTGTTTGATTGAATCTTACTTTTGGGTTTGCTGCATCCTACTCCTAAAATTTGTATTGGATTTTTTGGGATTTTGCTGAAACTGAATCTGTCACTTTGTTGCTGCCTAGTTAACCTTCAATCTTCTTATTTTATGTACTATTTTTCAGGTATTTCCTTGGCCTCTAAATGATGTTTGAAATTTGAATCAGAAAATATGCGACCAAGATTGAAGAAATGATGAAATTGCTACATATTTTCCATGTTTAATCTTATTCATGTTGTTTAATTCGTGATGGATTTGCTTGGTGTAATTTGGTGTATCCTTGGTTTACTTGAAAACTTGTCTCTTTAAGTGCTGAATTTAAGCTCCATTGGAATGTGAGAATTATATGATCGAGACATTGTATTATTTGTAATAACTGGACTGTTGGACTCGTGAGTATCCTATTTAGTAGTGTTAGCTTTAGTATAGTTTAATTCTGGTGTCTTCAAGGTTTGTTATCATGTTTGTTTAAATGTTAAATCTGGAATAAGCTGTGATCTTGAAACTGAGTCCAAAATCAGTATGTATATACCAATGTTAAATCAGGCATCTCATGTAGTTTGAATGTGTTAATTACTTTAGTTTGCTCATTATTTACATACTGAAAAGTGAAGTCTAAAAGAGCTAGCCTACAATTTATAACAGTGTAATACTCTACATTTACGCCATATTTTATTTTAGTTTAGGGATTCACGAGTTATTTTTTTTTTTGGTAACTAAACTTTTATTACCAAGTAATATTTACAAAGCTTTGTTATAGCTTGTTCTGGACATATGTCCCAGACTAAGTTATTTCCTCCTATTCTCTGGTTCCCCTTATCTCTATCTATACATTTCTAAACAGCAGGGTAAGTATTCAGTTCATATAGTTTCCTTCTCAAATATATCTTTACATTACCTCTACATTGTATGTCTTGTACTAAACTTCTAGTAATTGCTTCAGCCGTCCTCTGTGTTTCTTGAAATACTCTAGCATTCCTTTCTTGCAAAATATGGTATAAGCTACCAACCATCATCATTCTATAGACTTCAGCAGTTGCACTCCTTCCTCGACAGTGTTGTTCAACCCATTGCAGTTCGTGATCCCAGTCCATAACAGGTCTATTGAGTTGCAGCCATCTCAGCATAGCAGCCCATATTTTCTTTGAGAAAGGGCATATAAAGAACAAGTGATTTATGGTTTCTGCTTCTGTGTTGCATAGGGAACATGAGACATCTTCTACATAGCACCATCTTTTCGCTCTATCTCTTGTTTGGAGCCTTCTGTGAGCAGCCAGGTAACCTATGAATATCCATTTTGGTAGTCCTCCATTGTTCCAGATGATCCTTCTCCATGATACATTACTGAATTCTCCTCTGCTTTGCACGTACATATCTTTAATACTGAAATTATTCATTCTAAGCACATCCTCCTCTGTGTAGCCAGCTTCTTCAAAATACTTCTTGGCTTTAAAGATTTTTTGAATCACCCAAGAGGCCTGCTTTGATTCTGTCCCCCATCCAGGATTGTACTTTTTATAATACACATGAAACCATTGCACCCATAATTTGTCCTTCTTGTTACACAAGTTCCATAGGAGTTTGCACATTGCAGCTTTGTTCCATGAGCCTATATCCAGTAGATTCATTCCCCCTGTGACTTTTGGACAACATAATTTATCCCAAGCTATAAGTGCATTCCTTGTATTCTGCACATTTCTTGTCCATAAGAACTTCCTGCACATGCTTTCAATCTGCAGAATGAGTTTTTTTGGTAATACAAATATTTGCGACCAATACACTTGAATAGAGAACAAGATGCTTTTGATAAGTTGAACATGTCCTGCATATGATAGAAACTTAGTAGTCCATGACTGAATTCTCCCTACCATCTTCTAAGTAATGGCTGATATTGGAACAAAGTCATTCTTTTAGTACTCAAAGGTACCCCCAGAAATTTCACTGGGAGGAGGCCTTTTACAAAGCCCAAGATTGTTAGTATCTCCTGCTGGATATCATCTCTAACACCAACAAAGTAGATCGAACTTTTCCCTATATTAGCAACCAGCCCTGATGCCTGTGAGAACTCTTGGAAACACTGGTATAACAGCTTCATAGATAGATAGTCACCTCGGCAGAATAACAGGAGATTATCAGCAAAACTAAGTTGTACTATGTTCAACTTAGAGCATTTTGGGTGGAAATAAAGTCTGGATTCCTTTTTAAATTTTTCAACATTCTGGTAAGATACTCCATAGCCAAAACAAATAGGTAGGGTGATATTGGATCACCTTTCCTCAATCCTTTTCTTTCTTTAAAGGGTGTAGAATGATGTCCATTTATGATTATGGAGTAAGATACATTTCTTATACATACCATAATCCATTTCACCAACTTTTTCGACATTTGTATGATCCTTAGAACTTGCTCCATGTAGTCACATTCTATAGAATCGTATGCCTTCTTCATATCTACTTTTAGCGTGCATCTTGGAGAAATGCCCTTTCTGCCATAACCTTTGGCAAGCTCATGGCTCATTAGTATATTGTCATTGATCAATCTCCCTAGAACAAAAGCTGCTTGACTCTCATCTACAATATCATTCATTATGCCTTGCAATCTATTTGTTAGGATCTTCGAGATAATCTTGTAGAGAATGGTGCAGCAGGAAATAGGCCTGAAGTCTGAAACTCTAGCAGGATTTGGTATTTTAGGGATTAAGGTTACTGCAGTGCAACTGATTGAATAGTAAAGTTTATCTTCAGAAAAGAACTCCTATACTGCTTCAGTTATCTTCTCCCCCACTATTGGCCAAGCTTTTTTGAAAAATAGAGCGTTAAAACCATCACAACCTGGTGCTTTGTTATCCCTTATTCCTATCAATGCTTAGTAGATTTCCTCTTTTGATACTTCTGCAATCAACTGTCTTTGTTGTTGTCTGTTGATTAGTGGCCCTGCTCTCATCATTGCTGGGTTAATGGTTGAAAGTTTCCCAGTTGTTGATCCTAGTAACTACTTATAGAAACCCATTATCTCCTCCTCTACCTCTTGTTTTGTCTTTTCACTATTCTATTGCTTCTTGTTAAGTTCTGGATCTTGTTTTGAGAGTAATTATTCTACATATTTGCATAGAAATAGGCATTGTTCCCATCTCCTAACTACAACCATTGTATTCTTGACTTTTGCTTTAAAATACTTTCCTCCACCCTTAGCCACTTCTCCAACTTCAGCTTTATCTCTTTTTCTGCTTGGATCATACTATCTAGTTGGCCAGGATTCCTCATGTTCTCTTGTATACTACTGAGTTGTTCTCTGCATTCTGAGATTTTCTTTCCAATAGCATTATATTCCTCTACATTTAGCTTCTTCATGGCTTGCTTCACCTTTTTCAGTCTTTCCCAAGCATCTGCCATTTTGTTATATGTGTTACTTCCTTCCCAAACTTTACTTACTATTTGCATGAAGTCCTTATGCTCAGCAAGATGGTTCAAGAACTTGAAAGGCTTAGGTCTTGATTCTTCTTTGTCCTCAAAGGTAATGCTCAATGGTGAATGATCAGAACATCCCAGGTCCATAATCCATACATCTAGTTGAGGTATTTTCAACATCCATTCATCATTGACCAATGCCCTATTAATCCTGCTATATGTGTGCCCATTTGTCCATGTGAAGTTTCTTCCATTAGTTCTCAATTCATTCAAGGCAGCATCCTCCATAAATCTATTAAAGTCCCTTACTTCTACCTCTTGTACAGGAATTCACGAGTTGTTAAATGCAATGATTTAGAAATGAGCATATAGAAAAATAAGCATATCAAATTTTAGAGGATTTGTTTTCTGATAAAGTAATACCCAGTACATGATTGTTCATCAGCCTGTTAAGCAATTATAGATGATTTGTACATACAAAAATCCTATAGGTCCAGGTTTGCTATTACGTGCTTAAAACAGGTGTATACTTGGAGAAGGGCCTATCGATTTGGGCCTGAAATCATGAGGAGTTTTGCGAAATTGAATTTGCTATATTGGGCTTAATTTTGTACCCAGCCTGATCTGCTGAATCGTGTATTCGGAGGCCCAAAATTGTTACCTTTCTTGCATTTATTTGTTCCTTAGAATATGGGCTGATTATGAGGCCTGAAACACGAAATTGCCTAAAACAAGTCACCAATTAGGCCCAATCATGTTTTTAGCCTGCCTTAATTTAGAAACAATAATAGCCCAAATACCCTATTGCTTAGTAAATTATAAATTCTAAAATGGTTTCAGGGTCTACTAGACTAAGGATAACAATAGTCCATGTCCCTCCAAGCTTTAGTCAAATATCCTTTAAAAAATGAAATTGAGGTGCGTCGCGCCAAATAAAAATCACAAAATTGCGTGGCCCCCTTTCATTACTTCTATTAAAATACTTAGAACTCGGGACGTGCCATTTAGTAAATTTGCATGGCCTCCCGTAAATTTATCAATACGTTAGTCTCTTTAGGCGCGTATTTTAATAACCTATTTTCCTAAATTTGGGTGCACATTTATGTGACCCAAATCCAAAACTCAACGATGTTAAAATATTTCAAAAATCACAGGTGTATTTATGTGACGTGGTTCGAGACGTGTTTTAATAACATTGTAATCCTCCTTAAAATTAAATAAAAGCGGTGAATGAAACATGTATTAAAATCAAGTAGCAGGCCAATTAAAATAGTTTAAGCGACCGTGCTAGAACCACGGAATCCGGGGGTGCCTCCCTCCTTCCCCGGGTTAATAGAATTTTTGGTTCGTAGACTTCACTTGGAAAGTGAAAAATTTCCTCGATTTGGGATTCATAAAATAAATCGGTCACTTGGGACACCAATTAAATTATCCCAAGTGGCGACTCTGATAAATAAATGATCTTATTTCGAACAATGTCACTTAAAGTGGAAAAACTCCCTTATACACTATCCTTCGGGGTGGCGTGTAAAAAGGAGGTGTGACAGCTCTGGCGACTCTGCTGGGGAAACAAAACCAGAACTTCGGTTCAGGGTTTAAGAATTCGAGCTTAGAATAGATGTTATGATTGGCTTTATTTATTATCTGATTTTCCTACATGTTTCATGCTAAATGTTCTAAATGTTTTACCGCTTTGATATTATCTTAATTGTATATATAAAACTGTTACGAAACCCTTCTCTTCTCACCTTCTGGGATGTGCTCGCTGGTCGAGACTCCCTATTTTGTTAGTGTCATACCTTAAAATAAGAAAGAGGCTCGGACAAGTTACTAAGCCGGGTGGCCTTTTGGTTCCCGATACGTAGACCCATCCTCGACTCGAGTTGTCCGCTCGGGTACACAGTCTAGAACATATACCCAGGTTTTTACCTTAGTATTACAAAGCCTCATGCCGGATCCCTAGCACAAACGTTTGTTTGGATCACGTGCTTCTGACTTACGTGACTCAATATAGGGGTTGGGTCCGTCTAGGACAGGTGACATGAAATGAAAAGACCATCCTGATGCATCCTACTTGCTACTTGTGCATTTATTTGCTTCAGATCTGCATGTTGACCGGCCTGTAAATAATTGGAGAAATTTGGAAAAAGAAGTAAAAAGAGGGGGAATAAGAGTGTTAGGGTTGAGTGAGTTAGTCACCTGTTTTGAAAACACCAATACCCAAATGGTACCGAAACTCTGCCCAATTTTTTAGAAATTGAATGAAAACACAAAAAGAAAGTTTTTCAAAAATAGTTGGTTTTATCAAATCTGCCTGAACTACGCCTGTTTGATTCTCACCGGACGTGGGATACGTAGGCAACCCCCTTCGGGTCCAGCTTCCCTTTTTTGCAAAAATAGCACTAAAATAATAAAATTTTAATTTTGGTCACAAATAAGTCGGGTGATGCCATTCTTGTTTAAAATAAGTCGAATGTCCCCAAAAGGGCGCCAGAAGGCTGTTTTTGCAAGAACAACCACCTTGGGTCATTTCCAACAGTTAGCGGGCACAGCCTTAAAATCTTCTTCCCCGAAGTGCTAAAAGGTTGTATCTGCAAAACCGGGTTTGTTTTGTTCTGAAATGAAATTTTTTAAAACAAATGGTGTCACTTTTTATTTTAGGTCAAAATAAGTTATTAAATCACCTTAATAAATGTCAGGATGAGCACAATTCAAAATAAACCTTTCTCAATCATGAACAAAATCCCTTTGGAGTTGCGTCTATAGTGGAATGACCTAGGTGAAGAAGGGAAAGACGAGGTCAAGAATTATTTAGGAGGCCTTCCCGGACTGTTAGAGATTATACCCAGAGGAGACATCATAAGGGAATTGGTACCATGTTAGGACCCGGTGCACAATATGTTCCATTTTTTAGATTTTGAACTCACCCCGACCTTAGAAGAAATAGCCGGGTACATCGGAAGCGCTGAGCTTCCTTTAAGGCATAAGTACTTGGTTTCCCCGAGAACCGTAGCTATGCACAGATTCTTAGACTCAATAAAGATAAGTAGAGGAGTCCACAACCCGGATTTGGCAGCTGGCTTTTGTACTCCACAATTTATATACCAGAGATATGGCCACATAGAGGGGTTCAACAATTCGGAAAACAAAATATGCAGCAAAGGAAACAGCCACAAATGGGAAGAACATAGAAGTTTTGCTTTTATGGTGGTCTTCTTAGGGCTTCTAGTGTTCCCTAGGAAAGATGGAAATATCAACATAAAAATAGCGGGGGTCGTCAGCACTTTACTCAGCCAAGCTAAAAGCACTCTTGCACCCATGATAGTAGCTGAAATCTTCCGCGCTCTCACACCCTGCAAAGCCGGAGGAAACTTTTTTGAGGGGTGCAATTTGTTGGGGAAAATGTAGATGATCGAACACCTATGCCATCGTACTCAATTCATGAATTATGGGTCAACAAAGAAAACCTGCATAGAGGAATTTTATACGGGGACTAAAGGGATCAGCTTGCCTGAAGGGGTCACGGGATAGATATCATACTTTTGATCCCTCACTGCCAGCCAAATAATAGTGGACGCTTGGATGGTTGCCTGTGGATGAAATCATATATATGCCAGCAATTGGGCCTCACTTCCTTTTGATGGGTCTTAGGAGGGTTCAGCCTTAAGCCCTGTATCGAGTTTTAAGACAGCTCGGGAGGTGCCAGATAATGCCAAAAGATGAATATTTTAGTGGCAAGATTGTTAAGATTGGTCCTGATGGCCAGTTTCTTAAAGCAAATGTCTGCCAGATCTGGAGTGAGTGTCAATACTTGGCGACAAATACTTATGTACGTGATCGATCTAAAGGAGAAGTCTCACTTGGGTATCATGCTTGGTATAGAAGGGAAATTGCATTTGGAAGGCCTACCAAAAGACCCCACCTCCAGGATTTTGTCGAATCATCATAAGAACAGTGGGCCTGGTTAGCTAAGGAGAATGAATACAGGGCCAAAATAGGAGTGTTGGAAAATCAGGTCCGAGACCTTCAGTTTGAAAACAGCTTGCAAGTTGCAGCCGATAATGGTGAAAAGAATAAATTAGCCAAAGAAAATGAAGCCTTATGAGTCCAAATTCAAAAGATGAAGATAGCAGCCGAAGAACCCGCCAGAAGCGCCAAAGATGAAAAGCTTATACATAACTTAAGGCAGAAAGTGAATGACTATAATTTTGATCTGAACAAAGCAGAAAGTGAACTAGCCAGGGCTCGAAAGTAATTGGTTAAAACTGCGGAGGAACGAGCACGCCTGGTTAAGTAGTTGAAAGAAAAATACGATGATAAAGTTCCAGGATTAAAGAAAAAGATCATCACCACAGAGAACAAAATGATCAAACAGGCGACAGAAATCAAGGTTGAAAGAGAGCATTGTTACACAGCATTGGCGCAATTAGAAATGGATTTACAACAACTTCAGGAGCAAAATCAGGTAGCCAAGTAGACTTTGGAGGCCAGGGCCCAACAGATTAGGCGTTTGTTGCAAGAAAAAGGTGAATTAGAGAGAGAATTGGAATCATTGCCGACTACATTTTTATGAAGTCCCGAGCTTGTGAAAACATGACCCGCACTACCTTTTTCGCAGCAGTGATGACATTTGTTAAATAGATAATGAGTTACTTGGATAGACTTCAAAGAGATCTTGCATATAGGCCCGCGGCGAGACCGAACTATGTCCCGCGGGCACTAGGAGCTTTAATGTATTCATGATTTTCACTCGAGTCTATACTTCCTTTTCCACTAGAGTCTGTCAGTTGTTTCAGTCTGTATTTTCTTTCCGCTAGAGTCTATCAGTTGTTTTCGAGTTTGTGTTTTCTTTTGTCAAAATATGATAGTTGATTTTGGAGTTTGTATTGCTTCTTTTCGTTAGAGTCTGTTAATTATTTTAATCTGTCAGTTTTGAGTCTTTGTAATCAAAGTATTTGCTATCTATGAAAGTCGAAAATCCCAAAACATTTTGCTTCTCTTTTACATTAATTTTTCAAGAACTACGCTTGGTCTGATTCATGCGGGGTCATGATACGTAGGCAATCTCCATAGGATTCGACCGTAACCCTAAGAGAAAAGAAAAAAGGAGAAGAAAATAAAAGAAAAACAAGAGAGGAAAAGAAAAAAGGAGAAAAAAATAAAAGAAAAACAAGAGAGGAAAAGAAACAAAAGAGAGAGAAAATAAGAAAACCATGGCAAAAAGCCAAGTCAAAAATGAAAGTAAAGAAAAGAGAGAGAGAAAAGAAAAATGAGAAAAATGAGATAAAAGGGCAAAAGGAAAGAAAAAGCAAGGAAAAGAGAGTGGAAATCAAGAGAAGAAAATGGGAAAGGATGAGGAAAGCCGGGATGAAGCATGCAACCGTTGCAAAACATGTAGAAACCTATTTAAACTGTATAGGTGCATCACACCCCAACATTCGATTACCTATCTATTATTTGTTTCAAACTAACCGTTTGCTTGATGTATCCAGTGTTTTTTATAGAAACGGTGGTTGGTTTTTCGTGGTAAACTGGCTTCACATCCCTACTTTACTAGATCAAAGGGGAGAATAGAAATGTCTTCGGAAATGACCTTGCCAGCAATTCCCATCTCAGAAGATAGCCCAATCTCGGGCATCTCGGCCTCACAATCTACAGCAACTGAAGAAAACAGGATCTTGCGTCTTAGGGTCATGGAAATGTGGGATGCATGGACAAATGGAAGGGAGCCTCCAAGTGCCATCCTCGGATTCCCTGAACTGTTCCCTAGATCAGGGGGTACCTCCAATATTCCCATCAATCATCCAACTACCTCACTAGGACAGCCTACCATATCGGCTCATCTCGTAGGAAAACCTTCTGAGGTTCGCCCTGGGTGTTCATGTCCGGAGCGGCCTCCAATATCTTTACCGCTCCCCCATGCTCGGCCACAACACATCTTGCACTGCCTAAGCCCACTTTTTATCCTTCAGCCTTTACATTCCAAACACCTACTTACCAAATGGAGAATCCTCAGTACCCCACTTATACTTATCCTCAGCCACCTCCATTTGAGTTAACAACGGGACAGGAAAAGATTCCCAAAACTCCCGAACAGGAAGAAATGGCAAAGAGGATGCGAAGCCTGGAGCAGAGCCTCAAGAACATGCAGGGTCTGAGTGGGTAGAAAAGTGCATCATATACTGATCATGCATGTTCCCTCATGTGCATTTGCCTCTAGGATTGAAAACTCCAAAGTTCGAAAATACGATGGGCATGGTGATCCTATTGCTCATCTTAAGAAATACTGCAAGCAGTTGCGAGGAGCTGGAGGAAAAGAAGAATTACTCATGGCTTACTCTGGGGAATCTGGTGGGTATCGCCTCTGAGTGGTACATGGATCAGGATATCTCTCGCTAGCACATCTGGGACGACCTTGCTAGAGACTTTGTCAGACAGTTCTAGTAAAATATAGACACCGCTCCAAACAAGAACTCATTGGCAAATCTGAAAAAGAAGTCTTCGGAGAACTTTTGGGAGTATGTAATCAAATGGTGTGAGCAGGCATCAAGGGTAACCTCCAATGGATGAGGTTGAAATGGTCACGGTGTTCCTTCAAGCTTAGGAAGCTAATTATTTCCAAAATATGATATCAGCTATGGGAAAAACCATTCGCAGAAGCTATTAAAATTGGTGAAATAGTGGAAAATGGATTGAAAACGGATAGAATTCTGAGCCAGTCCGCTATTAGAGAAACCTCCCAAGTCATTCAAGGCGGGTATGGAGGAGTAGCAAAAGGTAAGAAGAAAGAAAAAACATCCATGGTGACATCGGGTGCAAGAAGACACCGTGCTCCTAGGCCCATGTTCCCAGAAAGAACACCTCAATATTATTACCCTCACCAGCACATGGCCTATGCTCTTCAACTGTA
Organism: Nicotiana glauca; assembly: GCA_026770625.1. Taxonomy (NCBI): domain Eukaryota; kingdom Viridiplantae; phylum Streptophyta; class Magnoliopsida; order Solanales; family Solanaceae; genus Nicotiana; species Nicotiana glauca. The sequence goes on along the minus strand of MU749866.1, from coordinate 97,957 downwards.
CGTGGTCATGAATGCTCAACCTTTTGTCTGGATGTAACAACATGCCAATAGAAACCAAGTTTCCAAGAAATCAGCCTCCTCACCAAAACCACTACAATCCCTGTCCTCCACAGAATAATTTTCCACCTCGTGAGCCACCCAGGAGGCAAATTTTTACGCCAATCGGTGAATCCTACTCCAATATATTTCCAAAGCTTGTCCAAATGGGTATGTACAACCAGTTCCTCAAACAAGCAAAACCCAGCATCGCCCGCTTATAGAGCCGGTGTCAGATGTGCCTATCATTTAGGAGCAGAAGGGCATGATACAGATGATTGTTGGACCTTGAAAAGAGCAGTGGAGAACTTGATAGAGGAAGGAAAGATAGTGCTAAGGGATGAGGATGTCCCCAATGTGACGAATAACCCACTGCCAACCCACAACAATGGGCCAGTAATTGGAATGGTTTGTGAAGATAGGGAATTTGATCTGGCACTAAAGGCCGTAATTGCCATTGCTGATGAGGAGAGAAAGCTAAAAGTTGCCCCGAAGCAAGATAAAGAGGAAAATAAGACCAAAGCCACCCATTCAAAACCATAAATGAAAGTTGAAGGAGGAACCGGGGCAATGCCTCCCAAAGATGGTGTTCTCTATGTCCCACGAGGCAGCAAAGAAAAGAAGTTGACTTTTAGCCCTCCAAAAATATTTGAACTAAGAAAAGGAGCCCAGATGTGCGTACCCAAGGGACCTTATGTGGTGCGGGGGACAATTAAGCCATTGAGGTTGTACGAGCTCGTGGTTATTGGACGTGCGCCACAGAAGCCTATGACAGATCATGCTGCGGTGCCATGAAATTACCATAAAATAGTTGTTACGTATAGGGTCAAAGAGATCTTTGGGGAACCACAAGAAAATCACCCTGTTGAGAAGTATTCCAACATGGAAGAAGTGAACAACGCCACTACAAAGCGTTTCCCATATAAAAAAACCTGTAAGTGTCGAGGAGGTAGAAGTTTTCTTTCAGAAGATGAAGATAGCGGACTATGAAGTAGCTAATCTGCTCCGAAAGTTTCCTGAACAAGTATCCTTGATATCATTGTTGATGAAAGCCCCCGAACACTAGAAGGTTTTAATGAAGGCCCTCAATAAAGCTTACGTTGCAGCTAAAACTTCGATGGAACAGCTAGAAAGAATGGCGGAAAGATTTTTCACTGTCAATCAGATTTCATTCAGAAAAAATGACTTGCCTCCAAAAGGAGCCACTCACAACAAAGCCTTGCACTTAACTGTCAAATGCGAGGGATACTATGTGGAGAGGGTCATGGTAGATAGAGGTTCTGGGGTAGACATTTGCCCTCTCTCTACACTGCAGCATATAGAAATCGGGACCGAAAGGATTCGTCCCAACAATGTCTGTGTGCGAGCTTTCGATGGTATGAAAAGAGACACAATTGGAAAAATTGACCTAATTTTGACCATTGGCCTGTGGGACTTTGAGTTGACCTTCCTAGTACTAGACATGGACACGTCCTATAATTTTCTTTTGGGAAGGCCGTGGATCCACGTAGTAGGACCTGTACCCTCTACTCTCCATCAAATGGTGAAATTTGAACATGAGGATCAGGAGATCGTGGTCCATGGAGAAGATGAACAATCAATTTATCGGGACCCATCTGTCCCATGTCTTGAAGCGAGGGAAGGCAGTGAGCACATAATCTACCAAGCATTTGAAGTCATGGTGGCGGAACAGCATGAAGAAGGAATCCCTTGCCCCCAACCCTTCCTATCCAATGCCTCAATTATGGTGGCCAAAGAAATGATCAGACATGGTTTCAAACCCGGCAAGGGACTTGGAAAATCTCTGCAAGGAATTGTCGAACTAGTTACCCTGCCTACAACTGAGAAGTTCTTCGGGATAGGTTTCCTACCTACCCCAATGATGTGAAGTGGGCAGATGAGGGAAAGAATGAGGGATGGGTTTCACCTCAACCTCTGCCATATTTGTATGAAACCTTTGTCAATCCAAAGTATCGTGAAGAAGAGGATGATGAGGCCTTTACGGCCGAAGAGATTTAAGAAATATATGGGGCAATGAGGAAGATACTCTACGAAACCCACGTAGTTCAGCCAGGAGATGGCAAAAGCACCGCTGCGGTACTGTATATGGGACCAAATGCCAAGTCACAGAATTGGAAGGCTACGCCATTCCCAATCAGGCGGGAGTCCCGGTAGACCTCTCCTGCCACTTTTTCTGCATCGCGAGTTATTCCAAGGTTTAACTCGGGTGTTTTTTTAGTTTCTTGTCTTTTAATTTCCAAATGTAAACCATGTTATCTTCAAATTCTAAGAAATAAAATCAATATTTCATCGTTCATCTTTCTTTATTCTCTCTGATTTTGCTATTTTTCTCTTTTATTTTTTCTTTTCAGTTCTAATAATGTGGCTTTAAATAACATGACATGCTTGGGGACTTCATGCCCAGATCCAAACACGCTGTCTAATTGCAAAATAATGAACCAAGAACCGGAATATGATGAAGAAGAGGCTTTTAGGGAAATAAATCGAGAATTGGAACAAATTGAGAAAAAACCTAATCCAAACTTGAATGATATTGAGCTGGTTAACTTGGGAACTTTTGAAGAAATTCAGGAAACCAAGATAAGCATTCACACAGACGAGAAAACCCGGGATGCAATAATCCAACTCCTGTTTGAGTTCAAAGATGTGTTTGCTTGGTCGTACGATGACATGCCAAGGCTGAGCGTTGATCTGGTGGTTCATAAGTTGCCGATTTACCCCAATTGCCCTCCGGTCCAGCAAAAGCAAAGAAAGTTTAAAACTGACATTAGTGATAAGATCAAGGAAGAAATCACGAAATAGTTGAATGTAGGGGTAATCCGAGTGGTCTGGTACACTACATGGTTGGCTAACGTAGTCTCAATTCCAAAGAAAGATGGGAAGGCCCGGGTGTGTGTGGATTATAGAGATTTGAACAAGGGAGGTCCCGAATACAATTTCCCATTGCCCAGCACCGACATCCTTATTGTTAAATGTGCCAAACATGAGATACAGTCATTCATGGACTGTTACGCCGGATATTACCAGGTGTTGATGGATGAAGAAGACGCCGAAAAGAAAACCTTTACCATACCTTGGGGTACATATTGCTACAGAGTCATGCCGTTTGGTTTGAAGAATGCTGGGGCAACCTACATGAGAGCCATGACCGCCATTTTCTATGATATGATACATTAAGAGATAGAGATATATGTGGAAACATAATCATCAAGTCCAGAACCCAAGATGATCACGTTCGGGATTTGAGAAAATTCTTCAAGCGGTTGCGCAAGTATGATTTGAAGCTGAACCCAACCAAATGTGTGTTTGGAGTCCCATTAGGAAAACTTATGAGCTTTATAGTCAGCCGGAGAGGTATCGAATTAGATCCAACAAAAATAAAGTCTATCAGAGATTTGCCTCCTCCGAGAACCAAGAAAGATGTGATGAGCTTGTTGGGTAGATAAACTATATCAGCCGGTTCATTGCTCAGCTGACATCCACATGTGAGCCCATATTCAAGTTACTGAAGAAAGTTGCATCAGTTTAGTGGACGGATGAATGCCAAGAAGCTTTTGATAAGATCAAAGAATATCTGTCAAATCCGCCAGTCTTGGTCCCACCAGAGCCAGAGAGACCTCTTTTCTTGTATCTGACGGTCTTGGAAAATTCTTTCTGTTGTGTCCTGGGGCAACATGATGTAACCGGCAAGAAAGAATAGGCGATCTACTATTTGAGAAAGAAGTTTACCAGCTATGAAGCTAAGTATACTCTATTGGAGAGAACCTGTTGTGCTTTGACTTGGTTCGCTCAGAAGCTGAGACATTATCTGTAAGCCTACACCACCTACCTCATCACTAGGTTGGATCCTTTGAAATACATATTCCAGAAACCGATGACCACATGGAGGTTAGCAAAATGGCAGATTCTGCTCACGGAATTTGACATAGTCTATGTCACTCACACGGCAATGAAAGCCCAAGCATTGGCAGATCATTTGGCTGAAAACCCGGTTGATGATGAATACCAACCCTTGAGCACTTATTTCCCAAATGAAGAGGTAAATTCAATAGAAGCAATCTCTGAAGACATACGTGCTTGGAAAATATTCTTTGATGGAGCGATAAACGCAAAAGGAGTGGGAATTGGGGAAATTTTGATCTCACCCACTGGTCAGCATTATCTGGCCACAGCTAGGCTTCGATTTTTCTATACAAACAACATTGTCGAGTATGAAGCCTCCATCATGGGTATGAATATGGTGATTGACCAGGATGTCGAAGAGTTATTGATTATGGGAGACTCAGATTTGATTATCTGGCAAGCCCACGGAGAATGGGAAACCCGAGATGTTAAGCTTATTCACTATCGGCAACATGTGGAAGATCTTACCAAGCGGTTCAAATCGATAGAGTTCAAGTACGTCCCTCGATGTAACAAATGAACTAGCTGATGCACTCACCACTCTGGCCTCGATGTTGCCCTACCCAGGCAATGCCCACATTGATCCCTTAGAAATCCAAATCAGGGAAAGACATGGTTATTGTAATACGGTTGAAGTAGAACCAAACACCCAGCCATGGTATCACGACATCAAAAGGTTTCTGAAAATGAAAGAATACCCCAAGCAAGCTAGTAGAGACCAAAAGAGAACCATCAGACGGTATGCAAGTAGTTTCTTCTTAAGTGGTGATGTTTTCTACAAGAAGACCCCGGATCTTGATTTGTTAAGATGTGTTGACGCCGAAGAGGCCGGAAGGATCATGCATGAACTACACGCAGGAGTGTGTGGACCCCACATGACCGAGTATGTTTTGGCAAAGAAAATCCTTCGAGCAGGGTATTACTCGATAATTATGGAAAAGGACTTCTTCAGTTTTGTCCGAAAGTGCCATCAGTGTTAGGTGCATGGTGATTTAATTCATGTACCTCCAACAGAACTACATCTTATATCAGCACCATAGCCATTTGTTGCTTGGGGCATGTATGTCATTAGGCCGATCGAGCCAAAAGCCTCAAATGGACATAGATTCATATTGGTTGCCATTGACTACTTCACGAAGTGGGTTGAAGCCATCATTCTCAAATCATTCACCAAGAAAGCTGTGGTAGATTTTGTGCACTCTAATCTTATCTGTCGTTTTGGCATTCCTGCAACTATCATCACAGATAATGCTGCAAATATGAACAGTAGTTTGATGGAAGAGGTATGTGAACAATTCAAAATAAGGCATACAAACTCCACTCCCTACCGGCCCAAAGCCAGTGGCATTGTTGAAGCAGCAAACAAGAACTTCAAGAAGATTTTGAGAAAAATGATTCAGAGCTCCAGGCAATGGCATGAAAAGTTGTCTTCCGCTACTGGGATATCGCAGTATGGTGCGCACATCGGTAGGAGCAACCCCATTCCTTTTGGTATATGGAATTGAGGCTGTAATACCTGCAGAGGTAGAAATCCCTTCTCTCCGGATCATCGTTGAAGCAGAGATTGAGAATAATGAGTGGGTCAAGACTCGTCTGGAACAGCTGACCTTAATTGATAAAAAGCGGAAGGCTGCAGTTTGTCACGGGCAGTGTTACCTACAAAGAATGGCCCGCGCTTATAACAAGAAAGTGTGGCCCAGGAATTTTGAAGTGGGACAACTTGTATTAAGACATATTCTTCCTCATCACCAGGAAGCAAAAGGAAAATTTGCTCCTAATTGGAAGGGTCCATACATCATCAGAAAGATATTGCCAAGAAGATCATTATATTTGGGTGATATCGAAGGAAATGATCCTGAAGCAGCTATGAATGCGGATGCATTAAAAAGGTATTATGTCTAGGCTTTCCGCAGTAACAACTTTGTTCAGTTGAGATGATGAAGGCTTTCATTCCCGCTACCCAAACACTATCAATCTCTCGTAAACCCTTTGAGTCGGTCACTCTTCCTTGATTACCCTCTTTGGAACCTCGAAAGTACTATTGAAAAAAAAAATGAAAAAAATGAACAAATGAAAAAAATGAAACAAAGAGAAAACAAAACAAAACAAAAACAGAAAAAACAAAAACAACAAAAAAATTAAATGTTTCCCTGAACTAGGTCTGACTTGATTCCGAAAGGATACGTAGGAAACCTCTCTCTGGGGTTCAGTCACACCAAAAAAAATCCCAATTCCCCCAAAAAAAAGTGAAACTGGGGCAGATGATATAATGACTCGGCAATGAGTCCGCCAAAATGGTTCCAAATTTGTAATTCCATCCAAGATTCTTTTTACCCTAAAACCTTGTCCAAGTCCTTCCAATCAATTGGCAAAGGCGTGGAATTGAAAAATATCATTGTTGGAATCTGATGCAATTCAAACTGAAAGAAATAAAATAAGAGAGTCTTATCGGTGAAAACCTACAGGCACCATAAGGCGACGGTGAGTAGAGAAATTAAAAATGAGAGAGTCCGTTTAGTGAAAACTTGTAAAGAGAACTATCGGACGACGGTGAGAAGAGAAATGAGAGAGGTCGATTGGCGAAAACCCGTAAAGGGCGCCGTCGGCCAAACAGAAGACATCTCCCACCATTGAAAGGGTCCTGGCAAGATTCCCTGGTTCTGAAATACGGGTCAATGAGTTTATGAGAAGTTGGAAAGTTTGTGCGGGTCGGGCATCCAGTTCACAAAGCATGTCATGTCTATTTGAAGCTTGCATGCACCCCAGATAAGTCCTTCTTTCTCCCTGAAAGGGACGTTTCTCTTTAAATTCATCTTCTTGCCTTTTGTTTACTTTTTCCTTGAATCCCTTTCGGTCTAACTCTGTTTCCGAAACTAGTACAAAGAAAAGTTGGCAGGACTGGTTTTACAGGGCTCTACCTAACAAAGTTAAAAGAAAGTACCCAGCCTCAGCGGGTGCACCAAGCCAATCCCGACTGGCCATGATTGTTGATGCTTTCAAAACAAAAATATTGAAAAGGAAAGAAAGTCAAAGACAAAAAAGCAGAATAAAAGTGAAAAGGCCAAAGCCCCACGCGGGCGAGTTGTCATGAAATCTTGAAAGTTGAACCCTTCGGTTTGAAAGAGAGATTAATCTTCAAAACCAACAAGCAGTAGAGGTTCTCAATAGAAGCTGGGCCGGGACCAACCAATTGAGACGATCAAGGCCACAAAACCAACCACCATTTCAAACTAACAATTGTTCTTTGTTTGAAAATTGGAACAGGTGCAATACAAGCAACCGTGCAAGAAACAGGTGCAGCCAAAAGAAAAAGAAACGCGCAAGTGCTAAAACAGCTTTGCAGCAAATAATCAATCCAAAAGGGAAGTTTCCTCCAAGTTCTTCCTGCAATTATCAAAAATAAAAAATAAAAAAAATAAAAAGAGATAAGAAATGAAGAAAATCCCCAAAAGAGGATAGTTTAGAATCTTCAATATCAACCTGTTACTTTGTTTGCCAACATTAGGGCTCCAATCCCTGAGTTGCGCCTTTTAGACATAGAGCCTCCATTCCCTAGTCGCCTTTAGCCAACACTAGGGCTCCAATCCCTGAGTTGCTCCTTTTTGAGCTTTTACCTTTTGCCAACATTAGGGCTCCAATCCCTGAGTTGCGCCTTTTAGACATAGGGCCTCCATTCCCTAGTCGCCTTTAGCCAACATTAGGGCTCAATCCCTGAGTTAAGCTTTTTACCTTTTGCCAACATTAGGGCTTCAATCCCTGAGTTGCATCGTTTAGACATATGGCTTCCATTCCCCAGTCACCTTTTGTCAACATTAGAGCTATAATCCCTGAGTTGAGCTTTTACCTTTTGGCAACATTAGGGCACCAATCCCTGAGTTGCGCCTTTTCGACATAGGGCCTCCATTCCCTAGTCACCTTTGGCCAACACTAGGGCTCCAATCCATGAGTTGAGCTTTTACCTTTTGCCAACATTAGGGCTCTAATCCCTTAGTTGCACCTTTTAGACATAGGGCCTCCATTACCTAGTCACCTTTTGCCGACATTAGGGATCCAATCCCTAAGTTGAGCGTTTTACCTTTTTCTAATATTAGGGCTCCAATCCTTGAGTTACGCCTTTTTGACATAGGGCCTCCATTCCCTAGTCACCCTTCGCCAGCATTAGGGCTCTAATCCCTGAGTTGAGATTTTTACCTTTTCCCAACATTAGGGCTCCAATCCCTGAGTTTCTCCTTTTAGACATAGGGCCTCCATTCCCTAGTCGTTTTTACCAACATTAGGGCTCCAATATCTGAGTCGACATTTTATATATAGGGCTCCACTCCCTAATTTGTTCCATTATAGACAAACACAATTCTTGTTGTATTCAAAAAAAAGAAAAAAAAGGAAAAAAAAAAGAGAGAATAAATTAAGACTTTTGTCACAAATAACTCACAAAAATTTTTTAGTAAAAACTGGAGTAGAAAAATTTCGTTTGTTTGTTGGTCTTGGTGTCTGAGCAGGTTGACCTCGAGGCACAGATTCCAAAATAGCTGAAAGAATGAGTCTCGATCCAATATAAAGAAAAGAAGAAAAAGAACAAAAAAGAAGTGAATTCAAAATGCTGAGGCAGACAAAGATGCGGACTGCTCAAAATTTGATCGAAGTCACAAGCTTCGCCTGTCCCGCTTTGATCCAAGTGATGAAGAAAGAAGTAGCACCTACAGCTTGCGAGCATCAAGATTCAGATCGGAGCCCACAGCAAAATCAGCTAAGACTCAAGAAAAAGCTTCAAGAGATTTATAGATAGGAATCTTGTAACTCATAGTTGATAGGCATGGATAGCTTAGATTTGATTTTCCTTTTGGTGTAATAAGGAGGTCAGCAAGCAGTAGCAACTACAACAACAGTAAAATCACAGCTCCCGGTGGTCCCAGATACCAAAACTTCCAGAACTACACTGACCTGATTCCTTTACGGCCAAGGATATGTAGGCAACCTCTGAAGCACAGTTCGGTCAGACATTTTTTCAAAAATGCTTCTCATGGAGTGCCAAGCGGGCAAAATCTCTCATAATTGCTCATTAATCTTTTCCCAAAAACCCTTCGTATCTCCGAGCAAAGGGGGGCAGCTGTGAGCACGTGATTTTTGCATCGCTTGAATTACTCCTACAGACCCTTTAGATTTAGGATTTCTCTTTAAATTATTTGATTTTTAGGATTTAATTGCGTAATTTTGTGTGTGTTTTCATTTGTATGTGCATTTTTAGTTTTGGATAATTCATAAAAATACAAAAATATTACATTTGCATTTAGGATATAATTTTATATTTTTTTAGACTAATTAATAATTAGGATTTTTACAAAAATACAAAAATCAAAAAATTGATATGTTGCTTGGTTTTAAGTTTTATCTTTGAATTTTATTAGTTTTCTTTAAATTGGTATTTTACTAATAGTTTTGATAATTAGGTAGGTTAGCTTAATCATTTAGGTTTAATTCTAGTTTTAATATTTGGAAAAAATGAATAAAAGAAATAGGATTAAAAGAAAGAAATTAAAAAAAATGTAAGCCTAAAAGGGAAATTGGGCTAAGTCTTGGGTTTGTGATGCCCAGCCTAAGCATTAAACCCCTGAGACTAGTTCAAAACGCCCAAACACGGCCGAAATTTACACCCAGGCCGGTCCAGACTCCTCCCCATAAAACGACATCGTCTTGTTTATAGTTAATCCTAGCCGTCTAGG
>MU749866.1:16952-88000 GCA_026770625.1 Nicotiana glauca | reverse complement strand
AGGCCTCATCTCTCTTACAAACCCCCACCAAAGACCAAGCCTAATTCCGCCCTGAGCCGACGTCTGCCGCCGGCCGAAAATCGCCTCTGCCGGCGGCAATCGTCCAATAGCTCCCAAATATTTACCACAACACCATCTCCCTTTCCTCATCATGGAATTGTAAACATCTCCCCTCGAATCCCACCAGAATTCCCCAAAAAATTCAAAACCCTAGCCGCCGCCCTTGTTCCTCCGGTGGCGGCGCCACCACCCAAACATCACCAAATTGATACCAAACAACCTCCACCACCCCCTCTTCCCTAATCCATGGTTGATTTCCCCCCAAAATCACCCCCGTTTCCTTTGAATCTAAATTTGAAACCCTAATTTCAAGAAATCCAAATTAAAGGGGGTTACTGATATTTTGACTATAATAACCCTTAGTCATGTGTTTTCTCATGGAAACACATGATTAAGGACTGTTTTAGTCAAATGATTCATAGCAGCTTGGTAAGATTCGAGGTTTAATTGGGCCAGTATCTAGGTATTTTCATTTCACATTTCTTTTATGTGTTTCTTTTATTATATTTATTTCTCTGCTCTTGTTTACTTTCGATTTGATTTGTAGTCATTTAGGGTTCTGTGTTTTTTTTTCTTATTATTTTCTTATTTACTTTCGATTTGAGTTGTTGTCATTTTTAGGGTTCTGTGTATATGATTACAAGTATTATTGCATAGTTAATTGTTAATTTGAATTAGTCAGTTCATTATTTTGTTTTGGCCCATTTGATTCTATCAGACTTAGTCGTAGTTCCTCTGTTTGATAAAATTTGTTTTAATTTTAGTTAAAGCCCAAGAAATAGTTCGGCCCAAGTAGGTACTTCATTTGGGTCCATGGCCCATTTCGTTTGGCCTGATGAACTGGCGGGTTTTCAGGGTAAATAAACAGGGGTTCAGGGATAATATAGGTAGTTTAAAATAGAATCTTGCAGTAACTGAAAATAGAAGCCCCTAGAAGCTTCTAGATTGGGGTTCTAAGTGGAATTTATATTTTGGGTAGTATAACTTTGAAAACAAGTCAGTACCCAAAGATCTTTTAATAAAAAATAAAAATTAATAAGGATCTAAGGGGGTAAAAAAATAAATCTGAATTGCCCTACTGATTTGCCTATAAAAGGCATTGTCCCTTCAATTACAAGTGGAGTTTTTTTAGAGGAAAGTTTTCAGATCTGAGAGTTTTGAAAAGTTTTGAAAGGTTTTGAGAGATTAGAATTTCTGCAGAATTTGAGAGCTCAAATACATAGATTTTAGATCTTAAAAAATCCTGAAAATCAACACAAATATAAGCTAGAAATCCATCCAAAACTACTGTTTTCATCAAGTTTTCAGTAGTTTAAATTCCCTTCCAATTTCTAAAACTACTTGAGATTCATCTACTTGAGTGGTTATTAAAACTGGTTCATCAAAGTGTGGTTTTGAATTTCAGCCGTGTCCATTGTTCGATTGAATCTTATTTTTGGGTTTGTTTCATCCTACTCCTGAAATTTGTATGGGATTTGCTGGGATTTTGCTGAAACTGACTCTGCCACTTCGCTGTTGCCTAGCTGACCTTGAATCTTCTTATTTTTTGTGCTAATTTCAAGGTATTTCCTTGGCCTCTAAATGATGTTTGAAATTTGAATCAGAAAATATGCCACCAAGCTTGAAGAAATGATGAAATTGCTACACATTTTCCCTGTTTAATCTTATTCATGTTGTTTAATTCGTGATGGATTTTCTTGGTGTAATTTGGTGTATCCTTAGTTTACTTGTAAACTTGTCCCTTTAAGTGCTGAATTTAAGCTCCATTGGAATGTGAGAATTATATGATCTAGACATTGTATTATTTGTAATAACTGGACTGTTGGACTCGTGAGTATCCTATTTAGTAATGTTAGCTTTAGTATAGTTTAATTCTGGTGTCTTCAAGGTTTGTTATCATGTTTGTTTAAATGTTAAATCTGGAATAAGGTGTGATCTTGAAACTGAGTCCAAAATCAGTATGTATATACCAAAGTTAAATCAGGCATCTCATGTGGTTTGAATGTGTTAATTACTTTAGTTTGCTCATTATTTACATATTGAAAAGTGAAGTCTAAAAGAGCTAGCCTACAATTTATAACAGTGTAATACTCTACATTTACGCCATATTCTATTTTAGTTTAGGGATTCACGAGTTGTTTTTTTCTTTTTGGTAACTAAACTTTTATTACCAAGTAATATTTACAATGCTTTGTTATAGCTTGTTCTGGACACATGTCCCAGACTAAGCTATTTCCTCCTATTCTCTGGTCCCCCTTATCTCTATCTATACATTTCTAAACAGCAGGGTAAGTATTCAGTTCATATAGTTTCCTTCTCAAACATTTCTTTACATTACCTCTACAATGTATGTCTTGTACTAAACTTCTAGTAATTGCTTCAGCCATCCTCTGTGTTTCTTTAAAGACTCTAGCATTCCGTTCTTGCCAAATATGATATAAGCTACCAACCATCATAATTCTATAGACTTCAGCAGTTGCACTCCTTCCTCGACAGTGTTGTTCAACCATTGCAGTTCGTGATCCCAGTCCATAACAGGTCTGTTGAGTTGCAGCCATCTCAGCATAGCAACCCATATTTTCTTTGAGAATGGGCATATAAAGAACAAGTGATTTATGGTTTCTGCTTCTGTGTTGCATAGGGGACATGAGACATCTTCTACATAGCACCATCTTTTCACTCTATCTCTTGTTTGGAGCCTTCTGTGAGCAGTCAGGTAACTTATGAATATCCATTTTGGTAGTCCTGCATTGTTCCAGATGATCCTTCTCCATGATACTTTACTGAATTCTCCTCTGCTTTGCACGTACATATCTTTAATACTGAAATTGTTTATTCTAAGCACATCCTCCTCTGTGTAGCCAGCTTCTTCAAAATACTTCTTGGCTTTAAAGATTTTTTGAATCACCCAAGAGGCCTGCTTTGCTTCAGTCCCCCATACACGATTGTACTTTTTATAATACACATGAACCCATTGCACCGATAATTTGTCCTTCTTGTTACACAAGTTCCATAGGAGTTTGCACATTGCAGCTTTGTTCCATGAGCCTATATCCAGTAGATTCATTCCCCCTGTTACTTTTGGACAACACAATTTATCCCAAGCTATAAGTGTCTTCCTTGTATTTTGCACATTTCCTGTCCATAAGAACTTCCTGCACATGCTTTCAACCTGCAGAATGAGTTTTTTTGGTAATACAAATATTTGCGACCAATACACTTGAATAGAGAACAAGATGCTTTTGATAAGTTGAACACGTCCTGCATATGATAGAAACTTAGTAGTCCATGACTGAATTCTCCCTACCATCTTCTCAAGTAATGGCTGATATTGGAACAAAGTCATTCTTTTAGTACTCAAAGGTACCCCCAGATATTTCACTGGGAGGACGCCTTTTACAAAGCCAAGCATTGTTAGTATCTCCTGCTGGATATCATCTCTAACACCACCAAAGTAGATTGAACTTTTCTCTATATTAGCAACCAGCTCTGATGCCTGTGAGAACTCTTGGAAACACTAGTATAACAGCTTCATAGATAGATAGTCACCTCGGCAGAATAACAGGAGATTATCAGCAAAACTAAGTTGTACTATGTTCAACTTAGAGCATTTTGGGTGGAAATTAAAGTCTGGATTCCTTTTTAAATTTTTCAACAGTCTGGTAAGATACTCCATAGCCAAGACAAATAGGTAGGGTGATATTGGATCACTTTGCCTCAATCCTTTTCTTGCTTTAAAGAGTGCAGAATGATGTCCATTTATGACTATGGAGGAAGATACACTTCTCATACGTACCATAATCCATTTCACAAACTTTTCCGACATTTGTATGGTCCTTAGAACTTGCTCCATGCAGTCACATTCTATAGAATCGTATGCCTTCTTCATATCTACTTTTAGCATGCATCTTGGAGAAATGCCCTCTCTGCCATAACCTTTGACAAGCTTATGGCTCATTAGTATATTGTCATTGATCAATCTCCATGGAACAAAAGCTGCTTGACTCTCATCTACAATATCATTCATTATGCCTTGCAATCTATTTGTTAGGATCTTCGAGATAATCTTGTGGAGAATGGTGCAGCAGGAAATAGGCCTGAAGTCTGAAACTCTAGTAGGATTTGGTATTTTAGGGATTAAGGTTACTGTAGTGCAATTGATTGAATAGTACAGTTTATCTTCAGAAAAGAACTCCTGTACTGCTTCAGTTATCTTCTCCCCCACTATTGGCCAAGCTTTTTTGAAAAATAGAGCGTTAAAACTATCACAACCTAGTGTTTTGTTGTCCCTTATTCCTATCAGTGCTTTGTAGATTTCCTCTTTTGATACTTCTACAATCAACTGTCTTTGTTGTTGTCTGTTGATTAGTGGCCCTTCTCTCATCATTGATGGGTTAATGGTTGGAAGTTTCCCAGTTGTTGATCCTAGTAACTGCTTATAGAAACCCATTATCTCCTCCTCTACCTCCTGTTTTGTCTTTGTCACTGTTCTATTGCTTCTTGTTAAGTTCTGGATCTTGTTTTGAGAGTACCTATTCTTCATATTAGCATAGAAATAGGCATTGTTCCCATCTCCTAACTGCAACCATTGTATTCTTGACTTTTGCTTTAAAATACTTTCCTCCACCCTTAGCCACTTCTCCAATTTCAGCTTTATCTCTTTTTCTGCTTGGATCATACTATCTAGTTGGCCAGGATTCCTCATGTTCTCTTGCATACTGCTGAGTTGTTCTCTGGATTCTGAGATTTTCTTTCCTACAGCATTATATTCCTCTACATTCAACTTCGTCATGGCTTGCTTCACCTTTTTCAGTCTTTCCCAAACATCTGCCATTTTGTTATATGTGTTACTTCCTTCCCAAGCTTTACTTACTATTTGCATGAAGTCCTTATGCTCAACAAGATGGTTCAAGAACTTGAAAGACTTAGGTCTTGATTCTTCTTTGTCCTCAAAGGTAATGCTCAATGGTGAATGATGAGAACATCCCAAATCCATAATCCATACATCTAGTTGAGGTATTTTCAACATCCACTCATCATTGACCAATACCCTATCAATCCTGCTATGTGTGTGCCCATTTGTCCATGTGAAGTTTCTTCCATTAGTTCTCAATTCATTCAAGGCAGCATCCTCCATAGATCTATTAAAGTCCCTTACTTCTACCTCTTGTACAGGAATTCACGAGTTGTTAAATGCAATGGTTTAGAAATGAGCATATAGAAAAATAAGCATATCAAATTTTAAAGGATTTGTTTTCTGATAAAGTAATACCCAGAAATACATGATTGTTCATCAGCCTGTTAAGCAATTATAGATGATTTGTCCATACAGAAATCCTATAGGTCCAGCTTTGCTATTACGTGCTTAAAACAGGTGTATACTTGGAGAAGGGCCTATCGATTTGGGCCTGAAATCATGAGGAGTTCTGCGAAATTGAATTTGCTCTATTGAGCTTAATTTTGTACCCAGCCTGATCGGTTGAATCGTGTATTCGGAGGCCCAAAATTGTTGCCTTTCTTGCATTTATTTGTTCCTTAGAATATGGGCTGATTATGAGGCCTGAAACACGAAATTGCCTAAAACAAGTCACCCGTTAGGCCCAATCATGTTTTTAGCCTGCCTTAATTTAGAAACAATAATAGCCCAAATACCCTATTGCTTAGTAAATTATAAATTCTAAAATGGTTTCAGGGTCTACTAGACTAAGGATAACAATAGTCCATTTCCCTCCAAGCTTTAGTCAAATATCCTTTAAAAAATGAAATTGAGGTGCGCCGCGCCAAATAAAAATCACAAAATTGCGTGGCCCTCTTTAATTATTTCTATTAAAATACTTAGAACTCGGGACGTGCCATTTAGTGAATTTTCATGGCCTCCCGCAAAGTTATCAACACGTTAGTCTCTTTAGGCGCGTATTTTAATAACCTATTTTCCTAAATTCGGGTGCACATTTATGTGACCCAAATTCAAATCTCAACGATGTTAAAATATGTCAAAAATTACGGGTGCATTTATGTGACGTGGTTCAAGACGTGTTTTAATAACGTTGTAATCCTCCTTAAAATTAAATAAAAAGGGTAAATAAATTAAAAGTGCACTATAGTTTGAAACATGTATTAAAATCAGGTAGCAAGCCAATTATAATAGTTTAAGGGACCGTGCTAGAACCACGGAATTCGTGGGTGCCTAACACCCTCCCCGGGTTGACAAAATTCCTTACTAAAGAATTTCTGGTTCGCAGACTTCACTTGGAAAGTCGAAAATTTCCTCGATTTGAGATTCAAAAAATTAACCGGTGACTTGGGACACCGAATAAATTATCCCAAGTGGCGACTCTGATAAATAAATGATATCATTTCGAATAATATCACTTAAATTGAAAAACCTCCCTTATACACTATCCTTCGGGGTGGCGTGTAAAAAAGAAAGTGCGACACTAGGAAGTACTGGACATACAAATTCCAATATATTGGTGTTACAGATTTATAGCCTTGATGCAAGAATAAAAGGTCAATTCACAGAGGAGAATTTGTTTTGCTGAACCACTGATTTCGTTTTTTTTCTTGCAATTTTCTGTTGTTGTAGTAGTTTGTAAATGGTCTAATCTTTTGCTTTTCTCATTCTGGCGCCAAAGAATAGTTTCATTGATAAGAAAATATTTTCCCAATCAAAATGAAATTCCCAGCAAGATTTTCGGATAGATGATTTCTCTTTCCAATTTTGATACTAATTAACCCAAAGAATGTAGTTTAATCATGATTTAGTCTAAATAAATTTTTGCCGTTAGATATGAAAGATGACATGTCATTAAATTAGACATTCACTTACAAAAATGAGAGATAAATAGTTTCATTGATAAGAAAATATTTTCCCAATCAAAATGAAATTCCCAGCAAGATTTTCGGATAGATGATTTCTCTTTCCAATTTTGATACTAATTAACCCAGAGAATGTAGTTTAATCATGATTTAATCCAAATAAATTTTGACCCTTAGATATGAAAGATGACAGATGTCATTAAATTAGACATGCACTTACAAAAATGAGAGATACTGTATAGGAGTTTCAGTCAAATCCGACATGTATCATCCATCCAACCAACTTTAAAATTTAAACACAACTAAAAATGAAGAGGAGCCGGAGACATCTCAAAATGCGACCACTTCTAACGCACTGCCAAAGCAAGACCAATGATGCTTATTGCATAATAAATACATCAAATAAAACCATGTCTATAATTTGAGCAAGCCTAGCTTAAGCATGTAGCGCAAGCGAAAGAAGAAAAAGTAATACTCAACGGAGAATAAAAGAAGTTAATTTGTATTTCTATTTTCCACAGAGAAATAAAAACCACAAACAAATAAATATCATATCCAACTAAACAAGTCTTGATTTCAACGCGCTAGTGCTATATTAACAGGTATTGATTCTCAGATATCCACCTCTTCACTTGAATTCTATAAATACAAACTACAAAGTGTACTTGTTCTGTCAAACGCACAACTAGAAAACAGTTGTTGCATTGCACCATTTAAGGACTTGATTTATCCCTGCAACGAAAATTAAAAGCAATAAGATTAATGTCAGTACAATTAAATAAATAGAACTAAATTAATTAATGTAATGACTGTAATTACCCGTGTTTCTTGGATTGTTTTGCCTCGGCCATTAGTTCAAAAAGGCTACCGTCATAAACACTCCTAACTGTGTCTTTGGGCAGCAAACCATGCTCATCTTTGCAAAGAAGATACAGAACCTTCCACTCTGATTTAGCAGCAATGCTGCACACAATCCATCCAATTATCTTTATTTCTTTATTTAATTAAGAGAAAAAGAATCATTAGCCATAACTAATTAAGTAAAACTCTATTCTTGAGATAGAGAGAGGAGTGTAGTACTGTCCAGCGAAGTCCTTCGGTTGCTTGTTTGCCTTGAGCAGTTCATCTAACTCGCCGGCTGTTAAGGCATTGCCATTTGTTCGTGCATGCTTCTTGAATAACTCCTCAAATTTTTCAGGAACGAACCTTCAAAATGTGTACATTCTAATGAAGATTGACATTTACACACACACAGTACACATGATTTTATAGCAACAATGTCATTTAATTTAGTTGGTTGTAACATTTTCGCTTGCCTTGTTTTCGAGCCAACTAGCTCTACTTATTATGCAAATGTATACCAGGATTAATGTGCAATAAATTAATAAACAGTTACAACAACGTCAGAGGTTAATGTACCTTCCTTCGGTGTCGTAGATGTCACTATCACTGCCATGCTTGGCAAATTTGATGTTCTTCACTTCAATGGGAAACAGTGGAGACGGCCACTTCCCCTATACATGAAGAATCCATCAATGTCTACACCTCATTTTTTTTCTAAAAGCGAGCTGTTACTCATGAATACACGTCTTGTGCACAACAAATGCACAAAAGTTTTCACATAAACAGTCTTCTTCCGAATTCAGGAAATATATTATTGTGATATACATGCGCGGGCACCTAGCATTTGTGCACTATTTTATGTTCTAGCTTCTTAGAAGCGTGTGCGTGCGCGTGCGCGTGCGTGCTGTATATACCCTTGCATTCATAACTAGCTGGAAGATACGAGAACCTCCTAAATTGAAAACTCCAAACATATTAGAATAGATATCAAAATTACTGAAGAATCCAGCATACCATGTAATATTAAGCTATCAACAATACAGTGGCAAGAATGATACAAAAGAAAGTAAGATGTGATGCATTTACATCTGCAGATAGAATCGCACAGCGTGCAACGGCTTGGGAATGCAACAAAGAAAAGAATGGAAGATAGGAAAATGCTAATAACTTTTCAAGGTTTCGGCCATTTTAAAGTGTCATGCATAGCATGAACTTCCACATCAAAGTCATCTTGATGGCCAAATCTGGTACAATAGAGGTCTAGTCAATTTCTGGTCCAAATTAAAATTCAGAAATTCTTCAAAAGGGTTTATGTTTTCGTCCAAGGAAAACTTATGTTGCTTACCTATTTTGTTAAGAAAGAATAGCATTTCTGACGGATTCGGGGACTCTGTTCTCAAACTCAATCAATTGGTTATATTCCTATTACGATGAACAATTGTATACAACCACCCCCCCCCCCCCCCCAAAAAAAAAAAAAACTCTCTCCAATCCTCCAACAAAAAGATGCTATTGATAATCTATGAAGTTACTTGTCATCTAACAACGAATTATGTATGTAAGAGCATATATGAAGATATTTATTAAGGAGTTGTTCCCCTGGAAACTGCATCCCTAAGATCATCTATCGAAAATAAAGTGGCTCAAAAGTTTCAACAATCCAGTGAAATCTGATGCTTCTAATATGTTAAGAGCATATGATCCACTTTTTTATCCGAATTGCCATGACCTAAATAGCTTGGAGTATATAGCCAAGATATCCCATTCTTTATTCCCCATTTCATGATCTAATTAAAGGCAAAAACGTTGAAAAAAAAAATCTATGTAAGAGACTATGTCAAGAAAGACAATAACATCTTTTTTGTTGGCGGCAAAGACTGCCGCCAACCGTTTCAAGACTCTACGTAAGAGACAATGTCAAGAAAGACAAGGGTATAATCATGTCTTTTGTGGTTCTGTCGTACAGAAAATAAAAGGCTTCGGAATCCCCTGTGCGTCCTTCCATCATGAAAGCAAGCACGGACTAGACTTTTAACGTTTGAGTTTGAATAGGGTGAAAATTATGATTTAAATTTTTTTGGTAAATAAAAATTATATGAATTAATTAACTGACGTTATAGTCGAACTAATGTTGATCCTAAAATAAAAAAGCATCTAGCCATGCTAGAGATATACATAATTATAATGTTATATTAACTTCTAGGATGGACCAAAAAATTGACCAAAGTTCCTATTGCGTCAACCAATTTGCACACTGACAGATTTTGCAAAAGTGAATAATTTAAGTGATCATTGTGACTTGGTCAATCCTCGCCTTTTAGACATGCTCATTATTGTTATTGCTAACTACTCATTCATGGGAAAAAAGTATGATGATCCTAAGAGATATATGACAATCAGCTTAGGTCTATTTTGGAGAATTCCTCTCAAAATAAAAATTACAGAGAAGGAAAGAATGAATTACTGGTCGAGTTTTGCCACTGAGACTAATGTTAATGAAAATTGAAGCAAAGGTTGAGAGGAGAACGCCACTTCCAATTTTCCTGAAACCTGGAAGAATTTTGAAAAAAATAAAAATAAGGCAGAATACATAACTGGACCCTTAAACTTGACCTTTTTTTTCACTTGGACACTTAAACATAGAGTTGTTCCTATTAGGAACTTCAACTAAGCCACATCTATGCCAATTAGACACTTTGTAGTGACATAATTGAGTGCGTGGGGAAAGACGCGTGAAAATGAGAAAAAGGTTATGGATTATTATTATTATTATAATATTATGACATTCTAATATATTATTCCAATTAAAGCCAACTTTTACCTTACATTCTATTTCTCTTCTTCTTTTCTCTGCTTCTTCTCGTGAACCCATCATTTATCCTCTTAATAATTTTTTTTAAAAAGAAAGTATAGTACTACTCTCATTTTGCATGTTTGTTCTCTTTGCACGGCACTTGTAAGCTATTGGAATAAAACTTTACAAACTAGAACGCAGAAGTGGTTGATAGAAGTTGCATTTTGATATTAACAACTTTTAACAAAAATAGTACGCAAAGCTGTCAAATACATAAATGCAACTATTTCACAAGCAAAGGAGAAAGCCTTAAAAGCTATCAAATACACAAGTGCAGCTAATTACTTATCCAATAATTTTTATAAAAGTTTTTGTCAGATGGTCTACAAAGTGTCTAATTGGCACATATGTGGTTTAGTTGAAGAGCCTGATAGGAACAACTCTAGATTTAAGTGTCCAAGTAACAAAAAAAGCCAAGTTTAAGGGTCCAGTTATGCATTTGGCCTAAAAATAAATAACAAAGTTGAATGATTACTGACAAACCTAATTAAAAACAGAAACATAAGTGAAAACAAAATAAAACATGGGATTAACACGTCAAAAGAAGAAAACCTCAGAAAGAAAAAGACAGTCTATTGATAAAGAAGTCACAATTCAAATAACATAATTCAAATTCCAAGACTGATGGGAAATAAATTTCAAGCCAAGAAATTTTCTATCACTATCAAACGCATTCCAAATTTTAGCAACTATTTTAAACGGACAACAAAAATATTAATTTTAAGAAATATTTTCTAGTGTTTGCAGTTGCCAGATATCAAACAGACTAAATTAATCTTCTATATATGTGGAGAAAAGGAAAGAAAAAAGAGAAATTAGACCTTTATAAGTTTCCCATGGGTAAATCACACCATCCTTGTTAATATCAAAGAACATAACATGCTTTTCCAAAGGGGTTGGCTCTTGTTTCTCAATTCCTGCATGTCCAATTCCAGGAATCATAATTTCTTCAAGTCACCCATACAAACAGACTACAAACAAAGAAGAAGAAATAATAAGAAAGAAAACGGCATACTCTCTTCATCAATACTGCTGGAGGAAGAAGCCATGGAATCTTGTTAAAAGTGATCAACAGATAATTAAGAAAGAATTGAATTCCAAATCCACTTATGGAAATAGAAGTAGAAGATTTAAAGCATTAGTTAGAATCAAGGAATAATGTAAGTTGGGGTTACTTTTAACTCTCTTTCGCTGTCTTATGTGGGACTCCCAAGACAAGTGTCTCATATATGTTGCTTGTTTGTCAGGTGGCAGCCGTTGGAATTCTGAACTTTGCTGAGTGTTCTCACACACTTTGAGCCGCAAGCAATATTTAATTTGATAAATTTAAGTTAATCTTTTAGGAATTTGTCATATTTTTCTTACCTTAATTGGATTTATTATTTTACTTGAATTAATAGTAAGACTATTAACCTTTCAATTGTTTTACTTTTTTAAAAGTAAAATATAAATTACAGATTTTTTTCTTGGAGAAAAAGGTTGTGACAAGTATAAATTGAAGATCTCTTCTTCACCAAAATACAATATAGAATTTACAATATAGTAATTAAAAGAGTTTTATTTATGGAAAGATTTTATCTCAATAGTTTTATATTTTTTTTATACATTAATTTTCTCATATATATAGAGGTCAGTTGGCCAAATCAAATTAGAATGTTTTGCCTCTTTTAGTGTACTTTTCTTTATCATCTATTTATCATCGCTAATTTTTAGTTTGTTAACTTACGCACAACGCCTTATTATTTTCTATTCCAAGTGGTATAAAAGGCAATGGTTCAAAGCAAGGTCCAAGCATATTCAAGACAAGTTTAGATCAAGCTATAGCAAATATGACGGTAATGAAGATTCTTATCGAAAGAAAATTAAGAGTACTGCATGTGGAAGCAAATTTCAGCCATACTTTCAAAATTCATGTTGCTGCATATTTAAAAACAAAAACCATTTTAATCCCAAAAATGGATTCCAATTTTTAACTCGTGTTTATTTTTAATGCACGGGCTCCACTTTCAACCTTGCTAATTTGGAAGATTTTTAAAAATAGCCAGATTTATAACTGGTCGTTCAAAAATAGCCCAATTTTAAAAGTAATCAAAATTTAGCCACTTTTATGTAAAGATAAATCTGAGCGAAAATATTGTTCAAAACCCGAAAAATACTCCAGTATATTATATTGGAGTTCCAGCATAAGTATACTTGAACTCCAACATATTATACTGGAGTTCCGGGATAGTATGTTGGAACTCCAGCATAATATGATGGAGTTCCAGCATAAATACACTAGAACTCCAGCATAATATACTGGAGTTCTAGCAAGTATAATGGTCCAGTATAATATACTTGAGTTTGGAGCACCAGTGCTCCAGTCTCTAGTATATTATACTGCAGCCAGCAAAGTATACCGGTCCAGCATAATGTGCTGGAGTTCATACACAAGTGCACCGAACTCCAGTATATTATGCTAGACCGATCTCTATTGCAGCAAAACAGTTGCTACTTTTATTGACTTGATAAACGTTGGCTATTTTTTATTGACCAATCCAAAAATTGGCTATACTGTGTTATTTTTACTACTAATTTTAACGCAAGGCTCCACTTTTAACACATGGTTACTTATAATACATGAACTCTACTTAACTTTGCTCTTTCAAGGTAGGCCTTTAATATTTTTAACCTAGTGCTCACCTTTAACGCACAAGGCTCTAATTTTTAATCAATGTCTATTTTTAACTATGCCAAGCAGTAGTGACGAAGAATACGTGATGAAAGAGGATCAAGCATTGTAAAAAAAAATCCGGCCAAATGGGAGAATTATTAGAAATTTATCCTGATTTTTATTTACGTTGTTTGGATTTATTCTTTTACTCAAAGGAAGGGTTAGATATTGACCATAATTGTTTTGCTTTTTCTTTAAAAAAAATATATCTCTTCCTTATTTGAAAAATACCTTTCTTGGAGAAAAAGTTGTGACCTCTATAGATTGAGGATCTCTCCATCACAGAAAAACAATATAGAATCCACATTGTAGTCCTTACAAGAGTTTCTTTGGGGAAGATTTCATCTCAATGGTTTTATATTTTTTTTTATATTAGTTTCCTCATATGTCGGTCAGTTGACCAAACCATATTAGAATGTTATGACTTTTTAGTATACTTCTCTTTGTTGTCTATTTTGTCGTCGCAAAAATTTATTTTGTTAGCTTTCGTATGTCACGACCCAAATCCCACTAAGTCGTGATGGTACCTAACCCAACTCATTAGGTAAGACAAACAATCTAAGTTACAACTAAACTAAGAAATCAACAAATATATATAATTGAAACTAACATCGAATTCAATATTACCCCAAGGACTGATAGTACAAGTCATGAACCATTATGATATAGATTTAAAAAATCGATATGAGGAATAAATACAATATATGTTTGAATCTTACATAAACAAAACTTAAATCCCAAACTACCATGGTCAAGATGTAGCTTGAATTTGGAACGCGGGTACGTCTTCAATGTAAGGCTTTGTCTTCCACAGCTATGTAGCTCCAAGATCTGCACGCAAGGTTAGAAGTATAACATGAGTACAATCTACCGCATATACTTAGTAAGTATCTTGACTAACCTCGGTGAATTTGACAATATTTTAAGTTAAAATTACTCACTTACTATGTATCTGTGCAGATAATAAGCAGGAAAAACAAGGCAAGAGCTATGTCGAATAATGGTAAGAGTATCAATTGGAGAGCTGTAGAGCAGGTTAACGGACATGGCAAACAATACATGACCTCATAACCATTTCTACGAAGGAAATAATAATCAAGAAGTACGCACAAGGATCATAAACAAATATCCCTATCAAATATTGCTGCGGCGTGCAACCTGATCCCTATTAATAAATAAGATTGCAGCATGAAACCCGATCCCAATATTATTAAACACTATTGCGGCGAGCAACCTGATTCTAATATAATTAAATAATGTTGCAGCGTGCAATCCGATTCCAATATCAATAAATATTACTCGATCCAATATCAATACACATATGTATACTGTTCATATAAAATTATTCAACAACAACCAAGTACAGGAAAGTTCACAACGTAACATTAAAAAAACAAACACGCAGAATTCAACTAGGAAATACAAAGTCAAACCGAGAAAGATGAACAACACATCACCCCAGAGCTATAAAATTCCACAAAACATAACACACAACTAAACTAAAAGTCACCCAATCCAGCTAAGCAAAAAAGTGTAGAACATGAAAGGTGGAAGAATGTACATCAGGTAAAAATAGGTATCAAGTAGAAGTGTATATTAAGTGAAATCATGTAACAAGTGGAGGCATGAAACAAGTAAAGACATATAGCAGATGAAGGCAAGTAGTGAGTGAAAGCATGTCATAGTATAGAACATCTAATAAGTAAATCAAGTAACAAATAGAGGCAAGTAACACGTACGAGCTAATAACAAGTAAACGTATGGATACGAAGAGAAGACGTAGTAGAAGTAGATTAATCAAAAGCATAACAGTACAGTTACAGACAAAGTAGAAACATAGATATAATAGTATTAGGCCAAATATGAACACAAAGGTAACTACATAAGGGACACAAACATGAAAGTAACATACAAACAACAAACATTAAGAAAAACCAAAGTAGAGGGCGTATAAGTGTTTAATGAACGAGTAATTGTAACAAGAATCCAACTACCATTCATATCACACAATAACAACCAATCGACAAATCATATTTTATACCGCACGACTATACACATCATGCCAAAATCATATCAATTGCACGAAAATTCTCATCGTGCCAAACATAGACTTAAGGCCCCAAACATAACCTCTTAGTACGAATAAAAAAGCTTAAGTGGCATGAGAATAACAGGTATAGATGGGTGTTCTTGAGGCTACATACTAATTATGTATGTAAACGGTCTCAAGAACAACACATTAAGTTCATTGTAAATGTAATATGCTCTAATATAATTTCTAGCACAAATAATTGAATCTTTAGTCATAGAATTAAATAAAGCATAAGATAAAGAATCACCACGTTCAATAAGGAAAATTCTCCCCTTCCCCAGCATGGAAATCCTGTGTTACGATCCGAATTTTCCACCCTCGGGAGTCGTGATGGCGCTTACTCGTGAAAGTTAGGCAAGCCGAGTATTACAAATTTTATTACCCTTTTTTCTTATCTTTTAACAATTACAAGTTAACATATGATCAATAGTGGAATAAAAGTGCGGAACACAAAATTCAACAATTTAACTAATATAAATACGGTTCCATAAAGCAATCTACCCATAACTGTTGTCACAATCGCACGGACCATCTACGAATGCTACAAATAGGGTCTGAACAAAGAATATACATGTCTTTCTCTGAAATAAATAAGAACAGAAGGAAATAGGATAGAAGGGGACGCCAATGCATACGGACGTCTGCAGGACTACCTCGAGTCTCCGCTGGACTAAAGGCATCAACCTCACTATGGTCCAAATACTTTAGTACCGGGATCTACACACAGTGCATAGTGTAGTATCAGCACAACCGACCTCATGTGCTGGTAAGTGTCGAGCCTAACCTTGGTGAAGTAGTGACGAGGCTAGGACAAGACTACCAGATAAACCTATGCAATTAAATCATGTACAACGGATAATAATAACAGAAACTAGCAGTTAAAGATGTGAAGGGGAAAATGCTACAAGGGATATCCAGTACCAACAGCATTCCAAGAGAGAAAAAATAAAGAACACCATAACTGAATTATCAGCAATAATAAGGAAAACAGTAACACAGGCACGACATCACCCTTCGTGCTTTTACTCTCATCCTCACCATAAAAATTAATAGATTCGGCAAGGCATCACCATTCGTGCTTTTACCTCGCATAATCATGGCACGACATTATCCTTCATGCACTACACTCATATCAGGCAAGACATCACCCTTCGTGCATTAACAATCACAATATCAGCATGGCATCACCCTTCGTGCATTAACACTCACAATATCACGCACGGCATCACCCTTCGTGCTTTACACTCTTTCTTACCCAAGAAACAACAATAAAGCAATTCAGGCAAGGGAATCAATAATATCACTATAATATCCCGATAATGGAATAATAATATCATAATAATATCCCGGCAAGGGAAATAATATCATAAGCAATAACATCCTATCAAGGGAATCAATAATATATCTCATCTCGTTTACACAATCACTTCACAATATGAATCTAAACTTGAGCCAATGCTCAACAATGGTCAATTACCAACAATAATTTCATAAGTCTTGTTCATCATTGATAATCATCATATTAAGCATGAAGAATACATAAGGGAGTCACAACAAACATAGTATAAGACTCACGGACATGCTTGACAACAACATATAGATACTCGTCACCACACCTATAAGTCGTACCCAACAATAACACATAGAAAATAAGACCACAACTCCTATTCCCTCAAGCTAAGGTTAGACCAACCACTTACCTCAAATTCCACGGCCAAACTGAAACCTCAAGCACCGCTTTCCCTTTAGATTTTGCCTCCAATGTACTTGTATCTAGCCATAATTAACTTAACAATATCAATAAATGCTAAAGAATTCAACACCAATGCTTAATTAAAGGTTTTCTATCATTTTTTCCAAAAAGTCAAAAATCGACCCCAGGCCCGCTTGGTCAAAACCCGAGGTTAGGACAAAAACCTAAATATACATTCACCCACGAGCTCAAATATGTAATTTATTTCGGAATCCGACCCCAAATCGAGTTCTAAATCCCAATTATACAAAAAGCCCTAATTCTTCCCAAAATACCGAATTCTACAATGGAAGAACAAGATTTAGGCCTAGAAATCTAATGGATGTTGATGCAAAATGAAGGAGATGAGTTTAGGAACACATACCTATGATTTGGTATTGAAAATTCTCCTCAAAAATTGCCTAAGGTATAATTTTAGGGAACGAGATATGAAAATATGGCTTAGTCCCGTTTTGCTACTGCTTTAAAAAAATTGGGCAGGCCTTCTTCGTGTTCACGAAGGGCCTGCCGCGTTCGCAAAGAGCTGCCTTCCTCAGGCTTACGCGATCGCGAGTTCTTCCACGCATTCGTGAAGGGTATCTCCTATGGCCTTCACGTTCTCAGACTAATGTACGCGTTCGCGTAGAAGAAATGATAAATTCCCAGCCTACCTCCATAAGCTATGCATTCGTGGTTAACCGGTCGTGTTCGAATAGAGCAGTCCACCCAAAGCTCCGCGTTCGCGACCCTGGTCTCGTGCTCGCATAGGGTAAAATCCTCCCCCAGCCCAGCTTCCCTTTCGCGATCGCGAGAGTGACTACGCGATTGCAAAGCATAGTGCCACAACACCATATACAACAACTATACTAGATTTTTCTAAGTCAAAAACACCCCGAAGCCATCCGAAACTCACCCGATCCCTCAGGGCTTAAAGCAAACTTGCACACAACCCTAAAAATATCAAAGGATATTACTTGTGTAATCAAATCACAAAAATAACACCTAGAAATACGATTTTAGCATCAAAATCAAAGAAAAATCTCAAGAACTCTTAAAGTTTCCAGTTTTACAACCGAGGGTCCGAATCAAGTCATATGACCTCCATTTCTTACCGAATTTTACAGGCACAACTCAAATAACATATTAAACTTGTACCGATCTCTGCAACCAAAATACGATCCCTATACCATCAACTTCATACATCGATAAATTCCCAAAAAACTCATATATTTTTAGTTAAACAATTTCTTTTAAAAATTCATTTCTCGAGCTAGGGACCTCAGATTTCAATTTCGGGCATACGCCCAAGTCCCATATTTTTTTACGGATCCTATGGGATTATCGAATCACGGGCCAGGATCCGTTTACCCAAAATATTGACCGAAGTCAAATTTAATTTTAAAGGCAAAATTATCATTTTTCTCAAATTTTCACATAAAGGCTTTCCGGATATACACCCGGACTGCGAAAGAAAATCGAGGTGAGACATAAGGAGGTTTTTAAGGCCTCGGAATGCATATTTGACTTTTAAAACAAGTGATGAACTTTAGGGTCATCACATTCTCCGCCTCTAAAATAATCGTTCGTCCTTGAACGGACATAAGAAAAGTACCCGAGTCGGTAAAAAGATGGGGATATCGGCTCTGCATATCGGACTCGGACTCCCAAGTCGCTGCCTTAATAGACTGACCTCTCCACTGAATACAAACCGAAGGAAAACTCTTCGATCTCAAATGACGAACCTTCCAGTCTAAAATAGCTACCGGCTCGTCCTCATAGGACAAGTCCTTGTCCAACAAGACTGTGCTGAAGTCTAACACGCAGGATGGATCATCGTGATACTTCTAAAGCATGGACACATGAAACACTAGATTCACAACTAATAAACTCGGCGGCAATGCAAGCCTGTAAGCCACCTCTCCCACTCGATCAAGAATCTCAAAAGGACTGATGAACTTAGGGCTTAGATTGACCTTCTTTCCGAATCTCATCACGCCTTTCATGGGCGACACCCAAAGCAAAACTCGCTCTACGAACATGAATGCCACATAACTTACCTTACGGTCGGCATAACTCTTTTGCCTGGACCGAGCTATACGAAGCCTATCCTAAGTGATCTTAACCTTGTCCAAGGCATCTTGTACTAGATCTATACCCAACAACCGAGCCTCTCCCGGCTTAAACAACCCAACCGGCGACCGACACCGCCTACCATATAACGCCTTATAGGGAGCCATCTGGATGCTCAATTGATAGTTTTTGTTGTAGGAAAACTTCGCTAAAGGAAAGAACTGATCCCACGAGCCTCCAAAGTCAATAACACAAGCTCGAAGCATATCCTCCAAAAACTGAATAGTATGCTCGGACTGTCTGTCCGTCTGAGGATGAAATGTTGTGCTCAACTCGACCCGTGTGCCCAACTCATGCTGAAATGACTTCCAAGAATGTGAGGTAAACTGTGTACCTTGGTCATAAATGATAGACACGGGCACACCATGAAGACGAACAATCTCCTGGATATAGATCTCAGCTAGCCTCTCTGAAGAATAGGAGATTGCCATAGGAATGAAATGCGCTGACTTGGTCAGCCTATCAATAATAACCCATACTGCATCGAACCTCTTCTAAGTTCGTGGGAGTCTAACAACGAAGTCCATAGTGACACGCTCCCACTTCCACTCAGGAATCTCAATCTTGTGAAACAAACTACTAGGTCTCTGATGCTCGTACTTTACTTACTGACAATTCAAACACCGAGCCACATATAAAACAATATCTTTCTTCATCCTACTTCACCAATAATGCTGCCGCAAATCCTGGTACATATTAGCGGCGCCCCGATGAATAGAGTACCGGGAACTATGGGCCTTCTCTAGAATCAACTCACGAAGTCCATCCACATTAGGCACACAAATACGACCATGCATCCTCAAAACTTCATCATCTCAAGCTGTAACATGCTTGGCACCACCTTGCCGTACTGTGTCCCCAAGGATAAACATATGAGGGTGGTATTATTGTCGATCTCCGATATGCTCAAATAATGAAGAATGAGTGACTGTACAAGCTAACACACAATTGGGATCAGAAACATCCAACCTCACAAACTGATTGGCTAAAGCCTGAACATCCAAAGCAAGCGGTCTATCACAGACCGGAATATACGCAAGATTGCCCATGCTGACTATCTTTCTACTCAAAGCATCGGCCACTACATTCGCCTTTCCCAGATAATATAAGATTGTGATATTATAGTCTTTCAATATCTCCAACCACCTTCTCTGCCTCAAATTTAACTCCTTCTACTTGAAAAAGTACTGCGGACTCTTTTGTCCATGAACACCTCACATGACACACCATATAAATAGTGCATCCAAATATTCAGCGCCTGAACAATGGTTGCTAGCTCCAAATCATGAACTGGATAATTCTTCTCGTGAATCTTCAACTGTCGTGAAGCATAAGCAATGACCTTGCCATCCTGCATAAATACTGCACCAAGTAAAATACGACATGTGTCACAATAAACTCTATATAGCCCTAAACTTGTGGGCAAAACCAATACTGGTGCCGTAGTCAAAGCTGTCTTGAGTTTCTGAAAGATCGCCTCACACTCGTTCGACCACCTGAACGGGGCACCCTTCTAGGTCAACCTGGTCATCGTGGCTGTTATAGATAAAAAAAACCCTCCACAAACTGATGGGTAGTAACCCGCCAAACCCAAGAAACTCCGAATCTGTGTAGCTGATACATGTCTAGGCCAGTCCTTGACTGCCTCAATCTTCTTTGGATCCACCTGAATAACCTTTGCTGATACAACGTGACACAAAAAATCCACTAATCCAAACCAAAACTCACACTTCAAAATTTTTGCATACAACTGACTATCTCTCAGAGTGTGAAGAACGACTCGAAGATGCTACTCGTGCTCCTCCCGGCTGCGAGAGTAAATCAAAATATCATTAATGGAGATAATCACAAAGGAATCCAGGCAAGGCTTGAACACTCGATTCATCAAATCCATAAAAGCTGCTAGGGCATTCGTCAACCCAAATAATATCACCAAGAAATCTTAATGCCCATACCGAGTGTGAAAAGCCGTCTTAGGGACATCAGATGCCCTAATCGTCAACTGATGGTAGCCAGATCTCAAGTCAATATTCAAAAACACTTTGGCACCCTGAAGTTGATCAAACAAATCATCAATTATCGGCAATGGATACTTATTCTTGATTGTGACCTTGTTCAACTAATGATAATATATACACATCCTCATCGACCCATCCTTCTTCTTCACAAACAACACCGGTGTACCCCAGGGCGAGACACTAGGTCTAATAAAGCACTTATTGAGCAAGTCTTATAGTTGCTCCTTCAATTATTTCAACTTTGACGGGGTCATACGATATGGTAGAATAGAAATGGGCTGAGTGCCCGGAGCCAAATCAATGCAAAACTCAATATCCCTGTCAGGTAGCATCCCGGCAGGTCTGAAGGAAATACCTCAAAAACTCACGAACAACGGGCATAGAATCCATAGAAGGAACCTCGACACTAGAATCACGAACATACGCCAAATAGTCCAAACATCCCTTATGAACCATATTCCTAGCCTTCATATACGAGATAACCCTACGAGTGGAATGACCAAGAGTCTCTCTCCATTCTAAACAAGGTAAACCCGACAAGGCTAAGTTCACAATCTTGGCATGACAGTCCAAGGTAGCGTGGTAAGGTGATAACTAGTCCATCCCAAATATGACATCAAAATCAACCATATCCAAAAGTAACAGATCTACTCGGGTCTCAAGACCCCCAATCACAAATATACATGAACGATGGACACGATCCACAACAATAGATTCACCCACCGGTGTAGACACATATATAGGAGCACTCAAAGAATCACTAGGCATGACCAAATATGGGGCAAAATAAGATGACACACAGAAGTATGTAGACCACCCTGGATCAAATAGAACTAGAGCACCACCACTACAAACCATAATAGTACTTATAATAACTATATCGAAGGCCTCGGCCTCATGCCTGGCTGGAAGAGCATAACATCGGGGCTGGGCCCCCACCACTCTGAACTATATCCTTGGGATGACCTCCTACTGGCTGGACTCCACCTATAGTGGCTTGACCTCCACCTATAATACCTCTACCTCCACCTTTATCTAGCTGAGCGGTCGGTGGAACACTGGTGCTTGAACCATGGCACGGGAACCCTAACGCTGAGAATTGCTTGGTGCTCTAGGGCAAAATCTAGCAATATGCCTATGTCGCCACAAGTATAACAAGCCCTCGTGTGTTGGGACTGACGGCCCTAAAAACTCTGGAGCGGAGGTGCACTGATAGGAGCTGACGATGCACTGTAGGGTAGCTGATCATAATACTGCATATGACAACCACGGCCACCTGGAGCACCGCGAGAAGCCTATAGTGCAGCATGAAACGGTCTGGGAGGATGCCCCTACCAAAAGAATCCCTACCTCCAGACAAGGAACCACTGAATCTTCGAGAATGACATGGCCTCTTGTCAGATCCCTGACCACTCCCCTGTGATAGAACCATCTCAACCCTCCTGGCCACATTGGCCGCATCCTGCCAAGAAATATCGCTCCTCGTCTACTTAGCTTTCTGCAGTCGAATAGGCTGAGTGAGTCCCTCAGTGAACCTACTCACTCTCTCTCTCTATCTCTCTCGGTGGGCACTATAAGAAGAGCATGACGGGCCAATTAAATAAATGTGGTCTCGTACTGAGTAACGATCATAGAACCCTGCTAGAGACGCTCAAATTGCCTGCGATAGTTTTCCCTCTGAGTGACAGGAAGAAACTTCTCCAGAAATAGTTGGGAGAACAGATCCCAAATCAAAGCCGGTGACCCACCTGGTCTAGCCAAACCATAATCCCTCCACCAAGTTTTGGTGGATCCTGACAGACGAAAAGCAGCAAAGTCGACACCCTTGGTCTCCACTATCCCCATGTTCCGTAGAACCTCATGACAGCTATCCAGATAATCCTGGGGTTCCTCAGAAGATGTACCGCTATAAGTGGTAGGAAAAAGCTTGGTGAACCTATCCGAACTCCACAAAGCATCAGCAGACATAGTGGACCCATCAACAGTCTGCGCCATAACACCCGGCTGAACTACCCCAACTGGCTGGGCTGCTGGATTCTGAAACTGGGGAACCATCTGCTCCGGGGTGCGAGTAGCAGAAGTCTGGCTCCTCCTCCAGCATGAGAGATAAATGGTGCTACGGGGAATATGACTGCCTGGTAATACTCTCCATAAGGCCCACTAGACGGACCAGAGCATCCTGGAGTACCGGGATGGCGATGAACCCCTCTAGGACCTGACTTGGCCCCAGTGGTACAGAATGAGCTGGAATCTTA
Source organism: Nicotiana glauca (assembly GCA_026770625.1). Classification (NCBI taxonomy): domain Eukaryota; kingdom Viridiplantae; phylum Streptophyta; class Magnoliopsida; order Solanales; family Solanaceae; genus Nicotiana; species Nicotiana glauca. Next base: position 64,484 of record MU749866.1, on the reverse strand, counting down.
TTGTCAAACTCAACCAGAGGCTCCGCCACTAGTGCTGCTGCTCGAGCTCTGGGCTGAGCTCTGCCTCTACCTCGGGCCCTAGCATGGCCTCGGCCTCTGCCCCTCACAAGAGCTGCTACTGGGGGCTCAGGCTACCGGTCAGCTGATGAAGCGGTATGTGTTCTCACCATCTGCGAATGAATAGTGTGGAAGTTCAATTGGCGTTGAAAAATCAAGTCGCACGATAGGAAATAATAAATGTGAAGTTTTCCTAAACCTTATAGCCTCTGGGGAATAAATACAGACGTCTATGTACCAATCCCCCAAACTCTACTAAGCTAGTCCGTGAATTGTGAGACCTAAGTAACCTAGAGCTTTGATACCAAGTTGTCACAACCTGAATTTCCCACCCCCAGGAGTCGTGATGGCGCCTACTCGTGAAAGCTAAACAAGCCGGGTGTTATATATTTTATCACCCTTTTGCTTATATTTTAACAATTACAAGTTAACATATGATCAATAGCGGAATAAAAGTGTAGAAGACAAAATTCAACAATTTAACTTAATACAAATACGGTTCCATAAAGTAATCTACCCAGATCTGGTGTCACAATCGCACGGACCATATACGAATGCTACAAATAGGGTCTGAACAAAGAAAATACGTGTCAGTCTCAGCACAACCGACCCCATGTGCTGGTAAGTGTTGAGCCTAACCTCGGTGAAGTAGTGAAGAGGCTAGGACAAGACTACCAAAAAACCTATGTAGTTAAATCATATACAACGGATAATAATACTAGAAACTAGCAGCTAACAATGGGAAGGGGAAACATGATACGGGGGATATCCAATACCAACAGAATTCTAAGAGAAAATATAAAGAACACTATCACTCAATTATCAGCAAGAATAATTAAACAGTAACACATGCATGGTATCACCCTTTGTACTTTTACCTCACATAATCATGGCACGACATTATCGTTCGTGTATTACACTCATATCATGGCACGACATCACCTTTCGTGAATTGACAATCATAATATTGGCACGACATCATCCCTCGTGCATTAAAACTCACAATATGACGCACGACATCACCCTTCATGCTTTACACTCTTCCTTACCCAAGCAACACCAACAAAGCAATTTGGGCAAGGGAATCAATAATATCACAATAATATCCTGGCAAGGGAACAATAATATCCCGACAAGGAAAATAATATCATAAACAATAACATCCCGGCACGGGAATCAATAATATATTTCATCTCATTTCCACAATCACTTCAAAATATGAATCTCAACTTTGGCCAACGCTCAAAAATAGTCAATTACCAACAATACAACAATACTTCATAGGCCTTGTTCAACATTGATAATCATCATATTAAACATGAAGAATACATAAGGAAGTCACAACAAACATAGTATAAGACTCACGGGCATGCTTGACACCAACGTATAGATACTCGTCACCACACTCATAAGTAATACTCAACAATAGCACATAGCAAATAAGACCACAACTCATATTCCCTCAAGCTAATGTTAGACCAAACACTTACCTCAAATTCCACGGCCAAACTCAAGCATCAAGCACCGCTTTCCCTTTAGATTTTGCCTCCAATTTACTTGTATCTATATCAATAAATGCTAAAGAATTCAACTCCAATGCTTAATTATAGGTTTTCTATCATTTTGCCCAAAAAGTCAAAAATCGACCCCGGGTCCTCTTGGTCAAAACTCGAGGTTCGGATCAAAACCCGAATATCCATTCACCTACGAGACCAGATATGCAATTAGTTTCGGAATCCAACCCCAAATCGAGGTCTAAATCCCAATTATACAAAAATCCCTAATTCTACCCAAAATTCCTAATTCTGCCATGGAAGAACAAGATTTAGGCCTAGAAATCTAATGGGCGTTGATGGAAAATGAAGGAGGTGAGTTTAGGAACACATACCTATGATTTGGTGTTGAAACTTCTCTTCAATAATCGCCTAAGGTATGAACTTAGGGAAGGAGATATGAAAATATGGCTTATTCCAGATTTTCTACTATTTTAAAAAGACTGGGCAGGGCTGAGCTGCCTTCCTTAGGCTTACGCGATTGCGAGTTCTTCCACACGTTCGCGAAGGGTATCCCTCTCTGGCGTTCGCATTCATGGACCAATGTATGCGTTCGCATAGAAGAAATGATAAATTCCCAGCCCACCTCCATAAGCTATCAGTTTGCGGTTGACCGGTCGCGTTCGTGTAGAGCATCCCCCCCCCCAAAGCTCCGCGTTCGCAACTCTAGTCTTGCGTTCGCATAGGGTAAAATCCTCCCCCTGCCCTGCTTCCCCTTCACGATCGTGAGAGTGACTACTCGATCGGAAATCATAATGCCACAAACACTAGATACAACAACTATACCAAAATTTTCTAAGTCAAAAACACATCAAAGCTTATCCGAAACTCACCCGAGCCCTCGGGGCTCCAAACCAAACTTGCACACAACCCTAAAAATATCATACGGACTTACTCATGCGATCAAATCTCCAAAATAACACCTAGAAATACGAGTTTATCATCAAAATCAATGAAAAATCTCAAGAACTCTTAAACTTTTCATTTTTACAACCGAGGGTCCGAATCACGTCATATGACCTCCGTTTCTTACTGAATTTGACAGGCACAACTCAAATACCATGTTAAACCTGTACCGAGCCCCGGAACCAAAATACGATCCCGATATCATCAACTTTAAACATCGATAAATTCCCAAAAACTCGTATATTTTTAGTTAAACAATTTCTTTCAAAAATTTATTTCTCGGGCTAGGGATCTCAAAATTCAATTTCAGGCATACGCCCAAGTCCCATATTTTTCTACGGATCTTCGGGGACCGTCGAATCACAGGTCCGGATCCGTTAACCCTAAATGTTGACCGAAGTCAACTTAAATTTAATTTTAAAGGCAAAATTATAATGTTTCTCAAATTTTCACATAAAGGCTTTCTGAATATACATCTGGACTGCGCATGCAAATCGAGGTGAGACACAATGAGGGGTTTAAGGCCTCAAAACACATATTTCACTTTTAAAACAAGTGATTGCCTTTAGGGTCATCACACCCTGGCACATGTATATACGCTGGTCACCTCGTATATGAATCACCCCTGTATGTATCAAATAATATCATTTAGTAGGTAATGTTTCCCCAATAATGTTAGGCAAGACACTTACCTTATTCTGGAACACAATCAATAATCAACCTCGGCTTTTCCTTTAGAACAAGCCTCCAAACCAATCGAATCTAGCCAAATATCGCTCAAATAATTCAAAACATAATTTAGAAACTACCCACAAATGAAAAAGGTTCAATTTTGATAATAATTGAAAAATTAAACTAGGCCCATGTGGTCGAAATCCGACAGTTGGACTAAGTCCTAGTTACCTATTCACCTCGAGCTCGGATATGTAATTTATTTAAAAATTCGACCTCAATTTCATGTCTAAATCTCAATTTTACAAAATCCCTAAATTCTACCCCAAACCCCTAATTTCTACTCTAAATTCATAGATTTGATGATAAAATTAGAGGAAAAGTAATTGAAATTGATTGAAAACAAGTTAAAGTTGCTTACCAATAAATATAAGAAGAAATTTCTCTTAAAAAATCGTCTTTATGGAGTCTCTAGGGTTAAAAATGGTGTAAAATAAGTTATGTCCTGAAATCCCCATATTTTAAACATTGCGATTCTCGCAAATACGAACCACTGATCGCAAAACCGAATAGTGTCTAAGCCATGCCAATGTGGAAAATGCGACAAAATGGTCGCAATTGCGACCCCGGAGACCTCCGCAAATGTGATTGCTTCAACGCAAAGCAATCCCCAACCCTCCAAAGTCGCAAATGCGGCTAGACCATCATAAATGTGAAGTCCTCCTCCTACATAAATGGGATATTAGCTTCGCGAAGACAAAGTTGTCCCATACCAGCCCACATCGCAAATATGAAGCTCGCAATTGCGTAGAGGTATTCACAAATGCGAGACCTGCAGGTTAGTTGGCCAGAAATCCTTCTCAGACCGAAAAAAAAATCAGTTCCATAAGCATCCAAAATTCATCGGAGCCCCTTGGGCTCCAATCCGAACATTTACACAAGGGTAACAACATCATAAAAAACTCGCTCACTAACTTAAATAATGAAAATAACATCAAATATCCAGAATCAATCATCAAAACTCAAGATTTTCAACTTGAAACTCAACTTTTCAATTTTTCACACAATGCATCAAAATGCGCTCGAGTCACCCAGGATCCCAACTAAACATACATACAAATTCAAAATCATAATACAAACCTACTGATATCGTCAAAACACCGATCCGAGGTCGTTTACTAAAAACATTGATCGTGGTCAACTCTAGTCATTTTTAAAGTCAAAAATCACATTTTATTTATAAATTTACATTTAAATTTTTCTAACATCCACACTGACCACGCACGCAAGTCATAAATCATCAAATAGAGCTATAAAAAGTCATAAAACACATAAAGGAAGTTAGTACTCAAAACAACTGGTTGAGTCGTTAAACTGCATGATGTCTTGTTATTTTTGACCCCAACAAAATGTATTGTAATTTCTAAATTATGAATCTAAATTTAATACTTATTAAAAATTCAGTAATTTTTCCTGTATATAATATTTTTACATATATTTAAGTTCAAAATATTAAGTTCGATAGCCCGCCATCACGGGGACTTTATCTACCGCCTACTAGTAGGCCAGCACTCCACCCTTGATTGGATAACAGAAGTCTTCAAAAACTGAATGCATCTTGTTAAAAATAAATTCTGTTTTCCATTTATGGTGTTACAATTGATTTTGCCCGTGTTGCGTAACTGGGACTGAAACTTGAGAGATCAGCGTAACAATTAGATTAAAACCTTGTTACATATGCGTAATTTATTGGTAGCTTTTCGAAAACAGCTCTATCTCATCCTTTCCTTTTTTCACTTTTCTTGTTTCCAATCTCTCTATTTTTCATATTGAATTAAGGGAGAGTTACATTCCTTGTCACTTGATCCAACAATCCATTAAAAAATGACTCATGTTTGAAGCCCTTAGCCAATATAGCACAGGTTGTACATAATTTAAAAATTAATTTTCACCAGTTAGCCCACTCCTTATTTCTTCGTTCCCCTTTTTTCTTCGTTCCTCTTTTTTCTTAATTCTTCTTCTCCTTCCCATGTCAGCCTTTGCACCACAAAATTTCTCTACTATTGTTATTCTCCTTCAATTTTTTTCCGGATTTCAATGGTTAACTAAGGATTTGAAAAATAAAAGTCACCATTACAAGTGGTTTGAAGATTCGATTCAGAAATTAAGTTTTCTGATTTGTTAGTTGTTTGGAATGTGTGTTGCCTCAATTGATTGGAATCATTAAGATGAGTTCAAAACTCAAATTTCAAATGATTTGGAGTAGATTTAGGCTATATTTGAGTTAAATTTCAGAAATTGAGTTTTTCGATTTGTTAGTTGTTTGAAATGGGTGTTGTCTCAATTGATTGGAATCATCAAGATAAGTTCAAAACTTAAATTTCAAGTGATTTGGAGTAGATTTAGGGTATATTTGAGTTAAATTTCAGATGTTACCCAAGGAAGAAGAAGAAGAACACGTGAAGCTCCATTGATAGGATTTTTTTGGATAATAATGTATAATGTTGTATAAATAGTATATAATAGTATATAAACACAACTTATACACTATTATATCCAAGGTTGATACATTATTTACAGGTATTTGGTGAATTTCTCGCATTTTCTTCTTCTTCTTCTCTCATTCTTCTTATACATCTATATACATAGTGCATCAAAAATATTTTCACTCTGTGATTATACATCTTTATACACTTTTATACAACTATATACATACCGTACCTCTTTATATAAAAGTGTATAACATTGTATAAAAGTGTATAAGCATCGCTGACAAATTTTTTGTACGATTTTCACTTGCAATTCTTTTATAAATCTTAGTCCAAATCTCCAGCAAATAACTTCAAACTTTGTATACAACCTACTTAGACTATTTCTAATAAGTTCAAACAATACCCACTCCAAATTTCTCACAAAATCATAATTAAAATTTAACAAGATTAGCATTAAAGGAGATGAGATTTTAGGTTTCTCGCGTCTGTTTTTGTATTTTGCTATTGTGATAGGTATGTATAAACTTGAAGATATACAATTTTTTTTAAAAAAAATAGAGAAGTATTGGTTATGGAAGAAGGCACGAATGATTGTTGACTGAATGGGGAACTGATTTTTCTTTTTAGATTTGTTTGCATATGATTCTTTTTTATTAATTAAATTAAATATTTATGGGTGAAAAATGAGGAGAGAGCTACCATAGAGGTAGGTAGGAATAAATGAGGTTGTTATAATTAGAGAGAATGAAAAAGAAATGATCTTATTGATATTTGGCTACACATTTGCAAACTTGTAACGAGGCTAAAATAGTGCACGGTCAACTCATGGAGTGCATTATTCTATAATTTTATCTTGAATTAATATATCAAACATAAAGAATGAAGTTTACATGTGCCAGTGAAAGACAAATAACATATGAGTTAGCAAATAACTAGCACAGATTACGAACATGTGACCGATGCTAAATGAGTTTTGAAGACGCTAGAACCGTGGACGAAAGCCTGAAAGGAAGATATCAGTTAGAAAAGACATCATTCAATGAGCAGTGGTTACAAAGAATTTTTGTATTTATGCTCAACCATTACACAACTATCAAGAGGGATTTTATTTATACTAAAGAAGATCTTGATTTTGTGGATCTTGTCTTCCTGAATTAAGCTATAAATAGAAGAATTTGTATTCATTGTATGACCCGAAACAATTGTACGCAAAAAAAATAAAAATTGATCTTATTCTATAAACAACATTCTTTTTTTTTTTTGTTGTACATATTATTCTTATTCTTACTTTAGGGAATCTCATCACATAGTCATCCTTATATTTTCTTGAAGTTCTTTAATCATTTTATTTTTGTTCTTAATTATTTTATATTCTTGAATCAAATTAATTTACATATCTGTAAATAAAGTTACAAATTCAACTGAACTGTTTTACGGGTAAATAGTTTGGCGCCCACCGTGGAGCGTAGACAATTATGTATTACTTTAATCTATTCATCTGTTACTAACACTTTTTCATGTTTTTTCATCAGTAAATTAAAAACAGATATGGAAACTAATGATGTGACAACTTCTTCAATGTTTGAACAAATAATGAGCTTGAAGATATGTTTCAATGTGATGATTCAATAAGTAAAACTCATAACGACGAGGATGAGACAAATCCGGTTCGCAAAGAATAAAATCCGCGGCGCGTGAGACATCCAACTCCTGATGGTATGGAGAGTAAACCAATTGTTGAAACCGTGAAAGTTTTGGGAGTGCGGCAAAGGAAAATTATGAACCATATCTCAAGGCAAGACCGAATAATGACTGAGCTCCAGCAAGCACTTTCGGTTACCTACAATAATCCAACGGATGAGTTTGAGCCACTCCCAGAGTTCCTGCCAATTAACAACGGAAAAAACTGATATTTTAATGAAAATCAAGCAGGTGAGGCAGGTAGTGGATCTGGGAACAATAACAACACAAATGATCCATTTAAAGCTGATCTCATGAGATTAATGAGTGAAATAAATGATCGGGTAGATCCAAATGCTAAAGAATTTCATACTCAGATGAATCAGATCTCGAGGGCACCATTGGTGTTGAAGGGGCCAGATTCAAATAATTATACGTAGTTTCCTTTTAAACCAAGTGTAGCCCCATGGTTGATTCCAAAATTATTTAAGATGCCAGACATTCCGAAGTATGATAGAACTTTGAATCCACAAGAGCATATCAAAACTTACACTACTGTTGTGAAGGGAAATGATTTGGCTCCACATGAGATCGAATATGTCTTGCTGAAGTAATTTAGTGAACCCTTAACAAAAGATGCTTTAACAAGGTATTCTCTTTTTCCTAAGCATTTGATTGGCTCTTTTGAAATTCTTCCAGATTCCTTTATTAAAAGCTCATGTTGGAGTGAGGAAAGTTCAGATATATCAAAATCGAGGAAATCTAAATTTTGTGGGAGTTCATAATCCGGTTTCAAAAGGATAGGATGTTGTTCCTGGCATTACCGTATGAGTGGGCAGCTAAATCATTCATAAAAGGTCTCAATCCTTTAAGCTCTGATGCCTCCAGGAAGTTGAAGGAAAGCTTGTTGAAGTTTTACGTAACCACATGGGTGGATGTCCATAATCGTTATGGATCAAAAATTAGAATAACGATGATCAACATAGTTCTTCGGTGTCATCCAAAGGTCTCAATCTCAATCAAAATCAAGAGATGTTCAGAAGTTATTTCGATGTAGACCAAGGGTCTTTCAGGAGTTGTTTTCAGCCTTATGAAAGATTTGAAGAGTGAGGAATTAAAGTTTATAGTCTTCGGAAAGGTTTGTATCAAATAGAAGGATGGATCGTGGTCTGAGTAGCAGGATTTTGCAGGAGGAAAAACCATCAAGGTCCCGAGATTCAGCATATCCCTGGTTGTCAGATTAGAACTTCAATATTAGTTTGGTGGAATTGGTTTAAGCCATGAGAAAAATCAATGAGGCAATATTTTTTAAACCAATTTAGTCAGATCCTAGTCAAAGGGATCCTAGATTATGGTGTGAATTAAACGGAAGGCATTGCCACATGATTGGGGGACTGTCGACATCTTCTTGAAAAGGTTGCAACATTGTTGAAGAATGGTCATGTTAGAGAATTTTTGAGTGACCTGGCCAAGAACAATTATGGGAGGAATCGAAATGCTATGGAACCAGCGGCCACAAGGTCACCCCGTTTAACAATAAACATGATTTGTTCTGGAGTTGAAATATATGGGGCGAAATTTTCGGCAGCAAAGAAGATAAAGATATCAGTAACTCATGGAAAGAGAGTCTGAGAAACATCAGAAGATGATGAAATTACCTTCACAGAAGAAGATGCTTATGGCCTTATTTTATCACACAATGATGCTATGGCAATATCACTTAATGTTTTAACTTTTAAAATTAACGTGTGTTAGTTGATCCAGGTAGTTCATCCATTATCTTCCAATTAAGGTTTTTGAACTAGCAAAATTAACCAGAAACATAGTTCCGGCAACAAATCTTCTGACCGGGTTCAACGTAATGAGTGTAACAACTCCAGGGAAAATTTTACCGTCCATATATGCTGAAGGTGTAACGAAGACCACTTGGTTCGAGGTGTTAGATTACGATATGGGATACAACTTCATATTTGGTAGGCTATGGATTCATGAACTAAAGGATATGCCATCGACTTATCATAAATGACTGAAAATCCCTACGCTGGATCGGATCAAGCAGATTCGAGGTGATCAACCTGCTGCGAGAGAAATGATTGCAGTCACCTTATTATGTAGCAAGGTAGGAGGAATGAGAAAATAGTAACTACTGGAACCTACGTCTGTTGCCCTTCCAGATCTGGTTGAAGGTGTTGAAGAGGAGGAGACATCAAATTACTATTAGGTGCCTAGATCCTTTTAGGTACCAGAAGAAGCAGATGCCGTAAAGTCGACTGCAGAAGAACTGGAACACATTGATTTGCTAACAGAGTTCCCGGATAAAAATTTTTACCTGGGAACGGGGTTGAGTCCCGAACTCAGGCCTAAAATTATTGAGTTTTTAAAATCTAACTTCGAGTGCTTCACAAGGTCTCATTCCAATAGGACATGTATTCCACTAGATGTGTTTGTCCATAAATTAAGTTTGGACCCTAATTTCCCACCGGTGAAGCAAAATAAATGGCCAATAGCGAAAGTCGGGTACATGTTTGTTAAAGAGGAGGTAATTTGATTGCTAAATATAAGTTTAATTCATGAAGTGAATTATCCTGATTTGTCATCTAACGTAGTGATTATTCCTAAAAAGAATAATAAGTCTAGAATGTGTATAGATTATAAGACCTAAATAAGGCATGCCCTAAAAATACTTTTCCATTGCCAAACATTGACCAAATGATCCATGCTGCAGCCAGACATAAATTGATAAGCTTTCTTGATGCGTATTCCAGATATAATCAAATTAGGATGCATATGGAGGATCAAGAAAAAATATCTTTCACTATAAATTTTAGCACTTATTGCTATAATATTATGCCTTTTGGGCTTAAGAATGTCGGAGCCACTTATCAGATTCTGATTAATAAGATATGTGAATGTCAAATTGGTAAAAGTTTGGAAGTCTATATTGATTATATATTGGTTAAGTCTCTTAGTGCAGGAAGTTATTTGACTCATTATTAAGAGACATTTGATATTTTGATAAAATACAACATGAAGCTCAACCCTGAAAAATAAGCTTTTGGAGTTGGGTCCGAGAAGTTTCTTGGCTTCTTGGTTTCTCAAAGAGGAATTAAAGTGAATCTTGACAAGATTAAGGCCATAGAAGATATCCCTGACCAATTGACAAGTGTAAAAGAGGTGCAAAGTTTGACTGGTAGGTTGACGACCCTTAGCATATTCATATAAAGGTCATTGAAAAAAATATTATTATTTCTTTTAACTTTTGAAAAAGAAGAATAATTTTGGCATAGACTCCGGAAAGCCAGAAAGCATTGAGAGACTTTTCCCTTGATGAATTTCCTTTATAAGCATGAATTATTGGATCAATTGTCTAGATGGGCAGCATCATGAAACTTTGGTTTAAAATATATTAAAACTTTCAATTTAAGGAAAGCAGATGAAATTAATGAATTTGATAAAGAATATAAACCTCGGACTACTATTAACTCACAAGTTTTGGCTGACTCTATAGCTTATTTTAATCTGGGAATGATGCATTTAGTTGCTAAAAAAGAAGTTAAGGGTATCGGGAACCGTCTCCGGTGTGTGAAACTTGTTTACAAACGGAGCTTCTAATATAAAAGGTTACGATCTTGGGATAGTATTAATCACTTCGAGAGAGAGATCCTGAGACAGGCTACTAAAATATTCCTTTGACTAACAATAAAGCTGAGTATAAGGCTTTGGTTGCATGACTTCAATTAGCCCGGGATTAGGCTACGAGATGATTGAAATAAAGTGCAACTCCCGACTAGTAGTGCATCAAATATATGGAGTCTTTGACACCAAAGAAGAGCGCATATAGCAGTACTTAAATAAAGTTCAAGTTTACTTTTCCGGTTCAGAGAATGATTTGTAATTCACATCCCTAAGGAAGAAAATGTGAAGGCGGATACAATGTACAATTTAGGGTCATCCACGGAAATGAAAGGAGCTAATGACAACACAGTTGTTGCTTTCAGTCTTGGACGTGGATGGTTATTGAAAAGTTAACTCGACTTACCTAACCTGGATTGGAGAAACGAGTTTACAGAATATTTAAGGCATGAAAAATTGCCTGAATATTCTAAAGCTTCCTGGGCGCTACGAACTAAAGTTGCTCATTATTGCCTTGTTGATGGTCAATAATAGCGACGATCTTTTTAAGGGCCATTGGATCAATGTTTAGGAACAATAGAGGATGATATTGTGATGAGAGATGTTCATGAAGTGGTTTGCAAAAATAATTTCGGTGCAGACTCGCTAGTTCGTAGATTGATAAGGGTTGGTTAATATTGGCCCTGGATGGAACAAGATGGCAAATGAATTTGTACAAAAGTGTGATAAGTTCCAGCGTCATGTGCAATTAGTGCATCAGCCGGCAGAGCTTCTACATTCGGTGGTGTCATCGTGTCCTTTCATGAAATGGGAAATGGACATAATTGGTGCTTTACCTTAAGGGTTCAGAATGGTAAAATTTTTTTTAGTTTTAACTGATTATTTCACTAAATGGATTAAAGCATGTGCTTCAAAAATATTGGAGAGCAAGAACTTGTTGATTTTATTTAGGATCATATCATTTGCCGATGTGGAGTACCAAAAGAAATTGCTTGTGACAATTGTCACACCTCCTTTTTACACACATGCCCCGAAGGATATTGTATAAGGGATTTTTTCCATTTAAAGTGATATTATTCGAAATGGGATTATTTGTTTATTTAGAGTCGCCACTTGGGATAGGTTTGGCTTTTGGTGTCCCAAGTCACCGATTTATCTTGAATCCCAAATCGAGGAAATTTCGACTTCCCGAATGGAGTATGCGAACCATAAATTCTAAATAAAAAATTCTGTTGACCCGAGGGAAGGTGTTAGGCACCCCCAGATCCCGAGGTTCTAGCACGGTCGCTTAAACTATTATAATTGGCTAAAAATCTGATTTCAATACATGTCATCCTGTAGTGCAATTTTACAATTATTTCCCGCTTTTAATTAATTTTAGGAAATTGAACGTCGTTTAAAATATATTTTCGGATCATGTCACATGAAATACACCCAGACCCTCGACACATTTTATTTAACGTTTTGAGATTTGGATTTGGGGTCGCATGAAATGAACATCCGAATTTAGGAAGGTAAGATTATTAAAGAACGCGTCTAAAGCGACTAGCATATTATTTACTTTGCGGGTGGCCATGAAGATTCGCTAAATAACACGTCCTGGTTTCTAAGTATTTTAATATGAATATTTAGAGAGGGCCACACAATTTATGAATTTTATTTTGGCGTGGCTCACCTCATTTTATTTTAAAGACTATCCTAAAAGAAGTATTATTTTCTATTAAGTATTGTCTCTAGAGGGCCTAATTAGTTAACACTATAAAATTCGGGCCTCAAGTTCAAGTTCGAACTTAAACAAAAGGAGAACCTCTTAATTTAAATTCGCTACCTAACTTGAAAAGCCTGAAATTGCATTACTAAATCGAATTATAATTTTAAATTGATTTTAGGCCCTCAAGGATTGGCCCAAGAATAAGGAATTTCAATAGGATTTCATAAAGAGCTAGATGGTCATGACCCATTTTGCAAAGGCCTCAACGAAAAATAATAACATCAAGGGTCTCCAGCTTATTATAGAACATGGCCTATTAACTAAATGGGCCCAATATGTAGCTGCTTGTGTTCGAGGCTTAGCTATACAACTGATTATTATTTGGGCCCTTAACAGGCCATAACCCACTCATTTGGCCAATTCAATGTTGGCTCGGGTATGGTGATTGGACTTTGGATTTTATTTTTCGGTATCTGTTTTTTTCTTTTTTTGAATCTAAACCAACGCAGCAGGTGTCTATTTTCAGAAGTCAAGACAATTTAATCTTAACAATTTGACGAATACAACAAATAAATGATTCAAAATCAATAGAACGTGTAAACACTTGCGCTGTGATCGCTATTCGAGAGCTGGATTAATTCACATGCTGATTCTAAGCATGTCAAAACAAATGAGCAAATGTTTCAATTCACACGTTGATTCTAAATTTCACGTTTGTACTTGGATTTGTATACCTTGTAATAAAACACACACTCATTTTAGAACTTATTTCCAGCACTACTTTTGAAGCTGTATAATTCATTGACAGATTCTTTTGGACATGGATCTAATTCTAACTCAACACCTATACTAACATGATATTAGATTCTAAATGAAAATGATGCTAGATATAGTACTCCTATTAGGCTGAGAAGCAATCTAAACAGTCCAGTTTCAAATCAGTCATAATGTACAGATAAGTTAATTTTCAGCACAACAGTCATAATATTCCAATTCTAAACAGTCCTTAATTGATTACACACGAAAATATGATAGAGTTCTGAAACTAATTAAAATTCAGTAATGAAATTCAAAATGAGAAAAACAGGCAACACTTCATTTCATTTCCAGACTCGAGATCTACAGGATGTGTACCTGGAATTTGAACAAAATAAAAGAAAATTGAGGGCAGCTAGGCAGTAATGGGTAGCAATCAAAACCAGTAGCAACAGGGTCAATTTCAACCCAAAACAGTGTCACAGCAACTCAGGAATGATTTGCAGAAGGATAAATACCAATAAACAACTGAAAACAGATCGGACTGAACCAAACAAACTCGAAATGAACCCAAGAATCTCTGAACTTGAACCACTGAGATTTTAAGAATACCCAAACCATTTTTCACCTTATATGAACTGAGAATTTGATTTAACAGCTGGAATTCAAACTTATCCTAAGAAAACTTCAATGGAATAGTTTTTTTGTGTGGAGTTTTTGTGCTATTTTTGATTTTTTTGAAGATCTAAGATCTAAAATAGACTTTTTCCTCTCAGATTTAAGACCTTTGTTTTTTAAATTTGAACTTCAAATTTTCAAACTTTCCAAAACTTGTTAGGCAAGCTAGTAGAGACTGCCTTTTATAGACAAAAATGCTAGGGGCTCTTCCATATTTTATTTTACACCTTTAGTCCCTCGTTTATTTCAGTTTTTGCTTGAAAAGTCCTTAAAAGACTGACTTGTGCCTCAATGTTAACACTAAGTTACTGAAATTCTATTTTGAACCCCAATTAGAAGGTTCTAGGGGTTTCTAATTCATGTTTCTGCAAGATTCCTATTATCTGAAAAGCGTATAGTACCCTTGAATTCAATCTGAAATTGCCAACCTAACAAACTAACCCTCAACCCAGTTAACCTTAGTCCAAACTAACCATGGTTAGTCAATCAAGGGTTGGGGTATTCAGCTATATCCAAACCAATCTTAAAAAAAAAATCAATTTAACTAATCACATTAATTCTAATTATAACCTAGGATAATCAGTGAACTAACAACTAACAATAAACGAACATGATTAAAATCAAATTAATAGTAACATCTATGGATCAATTAATTGAAACCAAACACATAATCAAACAAACTAGAAAAATCAAAGCAAAACAGAACAGAAATTAAACCGAAATAGAAACAAAAACAGACTCAAAGGAGCAGGAATCAAATAAACCCTAAGAATTCTAAATCAATTAACAAGGAGAACAATTGATCAGGGAGGGAATATCACATAGAAAATGAAATGAAAAGGAAATCTTACTGATTTTTATCTAACTTTCGAACTTAAACCCCAAACGATGTTATTAGCCTATTTTGGGGGTCAATAAAATACTTGAAAATCCGAGCCAAGCCGAAATTCCTTTATACTTCGAAACTGAACCTTAAATCCAGGATTCGAGTGGTTTTGTCTGGATTTGAAAGGCAGTTTGAGATATGGAGAGAGGGGGTCAAGGTGAGTCTAGGGTATAAGTTTGGTTGGGTTTGGAAGCAGCACCGCCACTAGAGAATAATGGCAGCTGCTAGGGTTTTGAAATTTCGGAGGCTTCCAGTGAGATTATGAGTGGGGATAATGAAAGGGTCGTGATGTGGGGAAAGACAAGATGCCTTGGTGTGAATTTGGATGTCGTTTGATGAGTTAGGGTTTTGGAGTCTGATCTTCTATTCAAGATTCGAGGAATTCCGCGATGATTCGAAGGAAAGTAAGGTTGGATTCGTAACGAGGAGGTTGAGATGGGGTAGTGGTGTAAATTTGCACGGGTTTGGGTGATCGCTGCCACCGTGGGGAGATTTTCGGCGGCAATTTAGGCCGGAGCCGGCGAGGTTATCTCTGATAAGAGTGGGAGTGAGAGAGACGGCTTGGGGGGGGGGAGAGGGGGGTAGGTCTTATCGGATACTTTTATATTAAAAGAACCCCAGCTTCTCGACTGTTAGATCAAGAAACATAGACGGCCGCGATCGAATGCCACTAAAACGAGGTCGTTTTAGGGTAACAAGAGTGACCGGGTAATTTTAGGCCTGGGCTGGACTGGGATTGGGTTTTGGATGGTTTGGGCCAATTTTAGAGGTGTTTAGCCGGGTTTGGTCCAACAAATTGAGTAGTTAATGAAGACAATGATTTTTTTTTTTAATTTTCTCTTCATTTGCTTTCTCTTTTTTTTTTCTCATCACTCATTTTATTTCTGTTTTTTTTGTTAAATAAAAATAAAAAACTGTCTTAATTCTAAAACTAATTAAATTTCTAAAATTAACCTAGATCCTAGTTTAAAAAGAGAATTAAACAAGAAATTGAAATTAAAGGTAAAAATGCAAAAAGGACTATTTTTGTTATTTTCTTTCAATTTTGTAATGTTAATTAACTAATAAAAAAAATGGGTCCTAAATGCAAGCATGCTATTTTGTATTTTTTATAAATTATATCAATTAAAAATGTACCAAAAATGTAAACAAACACAAAATCATGCAATTAAATCCTAAAAATCAACTAATAAAAGAAAATTCCTAATTCTAAGAAGTTTATAGGACTAATTTAAGCGAGGAAAAAATCCCGTGATCACAGCTACCCCTCTTTGTTCGGAGACACGAAGGGTTTTCGGGCAAAGATAAATGAGCAATTATGAGAGATTTTTGCCTGCTTGACACTCCATAAGAAGAATTTTGAAAACCGTCTGACCTAACCCTACTTAAGAGGTTGCCTACATATCTTTGGCTAAAAAGGAATCAGGTCAGTGTAGTTCGAGAAGGTTTGGTAGCTGGGACTACCAGAAGCTATGATTTCACTGCTGTACTGCTGCTACTGTTTGCTGACCTCCTTATTACACCAAAGAGAAAATCAAAGCTAAGCTAGCTATGCCTATTAACTATGAGTTACAAGATTCCGATCTATAAATCTCTTGAAGCTTGATCTTGAGTCTTAGCTGATTTTGCTATGGACTCCGATCTGAATCTTGATGCTCGCAAGTTGTAGGTGTTTTTTCTCTCTACAGCACTGAGTCAAAGCGGAACAAGCGGAGCTTGTGACTTTAATCACGTTCTGAGCAATCCACACCTTTGTTTGCATCAACATTTGAATTCTTTTCTTCTTTCCTTTATTCTATATTGAGACTCATTCCATCGGTCGTCTCGCATCCTGTGCCTCAAGGTCAAACCTGCTTAAAACACCAAAACAAACAAACGAACAAACAAAAATTTTCTGCCCCAGTTTTTACTGGGAAAATTTTGTGAGTTAGTTGTGACACATGTCTAAGCGATAAAATCAGGATTATGTATTCTTGGGAATGAAGCCAGGTTATGCTGGGAAATGGCTGGGTTATGCCGGAAAAGAAAAAGGTCCTCGGGTTATGCCGGGGTGGTCCGCGGGTTATGCTGGGATAAAAGAAAAAGGTCATTGGGTTATGCCAGGGAGATCCGCGGGTTATACCGGGAAAAAATAGGTCCTTGGGTTATGCCAGGGAGGTTCACAGGTTATGCCAGGATAAAAGAAAAAAAAGATCCTTGGGTTATGTCAGGGAGATCCACGAGTTATGTCGGGATAAAAGAAAAAGGTCCTTGGAATATGCCAGGGAGATCTGCGGGTTATGCCGGGATAAGAAGGAAAAAAGGTCTTTGAGTTAAGCCAGGGAGGTCCATGGGTTATGCCGGGATAAAAAAAATAGGTCCTTGGGTTATGCCAGGGAGATCCGGGGTTATGTCGGGATAAGAAGGAAAAAAGGCTCTTTGGGGTATGCCAAGGAAGTCCGCGGGTTATGCCAGGATAAAAGAAAAAAAAGGCTTCTTGGGTTATTCTAGGGAGGTCCATGGGTTATGCCGGGATAAAAGAAAAAGGTCCTTGGGTTATGCCAAGGAGATCCGCGGGTTATGCCGGGATAAAAAAAAAAAGGGCTCCTTGGATTATGCCAGGGAGGTCTACGGGTTATGCTGAGATAAAAGAAAAAGGTCCTTGGGTTATGCCAGGGAGGTCCGCGAGTTATGCCGGGATAAAAGAAAAAAGGTCCTTGGGTTATTCCAGGGAGGTCCGCGGGTTATGCCGGGATAAAAGAAAAAAAGGCTCCTTGGGTTATGCCAGGGAGGTCCGCGGGTTATGCCGGGATAAAAGAAAAAAGGTCCTTGGGTTATGCCAGGGAGGTCCACGGGTTATGCCAGGATAAAATAAAAGGTCATTGGGTTATGCCAAGGAGGTCCACGGGTTATTCTGGGATATCTAGGGAATGGGGCCCTATGCTACCATGAAGATTTTTTTTTCTTTTGGGATTTTTCATTTTCACTTCTTCTTCTTCTTCTTTCTTTCTTCTTCATTTTATTTTATTATTTTTTATTCTTTCTTTTTATTTAGTAAAACTCATGAAAGAATTTGGGGAAAACTTCCCTATTTGTTCGGTTCCCTGCTGCAAAGTTGTTTTAGCGCTTGCGCATTTCTTTTCTCTTTTGGGGTTGCACCTGCTTCTTGCGTGATTGCTTTGAATTACACCTATTTTAAGAAAAAAGAAAAATTTGTTAGTTTGAAATGATGTATGGTTTTGTGGCGTCGATCATCTCAATTGCTTGATCCTGGCCCAGTTTTCGCTGAGCACTTTGCTGCTTGTTGGTTTTGAGGGTGAATCTCTTTTCAGACCGAAAGGACTCAACTTTTAGGATTTCATGATGACTCGCCCGCGTGGGCTCGGGCCTTTTTGCTTTACTTTACTCTTAGAACCTTTGTCCCTGATTTTCTTTCTTCTTTAATATCTTTTTGCTTTAAAAGCATCCATATTCATGGTCATTCGGGATTGGCCTGACGCACCCGCTGAGGCTAGGTATTGTCTTTGGCTTTTGCCAGACAAAGCCTTATAAAACTAGTCCTGCCACCTTTTCTTTGTAATATTCTCGGAATCAGAGTTAAACTGAAAGGGATTCAAGGAAGAAGTATACAAAAAGCAAGCACATGAGTTTAAAGAGAAGCGTCCCTTTCGGGGGAAAAAGAAGGACTTATCTGGGGTACATGCTGGCTTCAACTAGAAATGACATGCTTCTTGGACTGGATCCCCAACCTACACAAACTTTCCCAACTTCTCATAAACTTGTTGACATACTTCAGAACCAGGGAAACTTGCCCGGACTCTTTCAACGATGGGAGGTGTCTTCTTTTTGGCCGACAGCGCCCTTTGTGCGTTTTTGCTAATCGACCTCTCTCATTTCTCTTCTCACCGTCGCCCGATAGTGCTCTTTACGAGTTTTCACTGAACGGACTCTCTCATTTTCAAACTCTCTGCTCACCGTCGCCTTTGATGCATGAAGGTTTTCACCGATAAGACTCTATCATCTTATCTTTCTCAATTTGGACTATATTAGATTCCAACCATGTTGTTTCTCAATTCCCACACCTTTGCCAATTAATCAGAAGGACTTGGACAAGGTTTTGGGTAAAAAGAATTTTGGACGAAAGTACAGCTTTGGAACTATTTTGGTGGACTCATAGCCGAACCAATATATCATCTTCCCCAGATTCAACTTTTGGGGGAATTGGGATTTTTGTTTTGGTGTGACTGAACCCCAGAGAGAGGCTTCCTGCGTATCCTTTCGGAATCAAGTCAAACGTAGTTCAGGGAAAACATTTTGTTTTGTTTTTCTTTCTTTTCTTTTTTTTTCTCTTTTTCTTTTCATCTTTTCATTTTCATTCCTCTTTTTTCGATAGTACTTCCGGGTTCGAAAGAGGGTAATCAAAGAAGAGTAACCGGCTCAAATGGGTTTGCGAAGGGTTGATAGTGTTTGGATAGCGAGAAGAAAAGCCTTCATCATCTCCATTGCACAAAAACCATTACCACAAAGAGCCTAGACATAGTACCTTTTTACTGCATCCGCATTCACAGCTGTTTCGGGATCATTTCCTTCGATATCTCCCAAATACAATGCTCCTCTAGGCAATATTTTCCGAATGATGTATGGACCCTTCCAGTTAGGAGCGAATTTTCCTTTTTCTTCCTGGTGATGAGGGAGAATGCGTCTTAACACGAGTTGTCCCACTTCAAAATTCCTGGGACGCACTTTCTTGTTGTAAGCGTGGGCCATTCTTTGTTGGTACAACAACCCATGATAAACCGCGACCATTTGTTTTTCATCAATTAAGGACAATTGTTCCAGCTGAGTCCTGACCCACTTACTATCCTCAATTTCTACCTTAACAATTATCTGGAGTAAACGGATTTCTACCTCTGCGGGTATAACAACCTCTGTTCCATAGACCAACAAGTATGAGGTTGCTCCTACCGATGTGCGCACCGTGGTGCGATATCTAAGTAATGTAAAAGGTAGATTTTCATGCCATTGTTTGGAGCTCTGAATCATTTTTCTCAGAATCTTCTTGATGTTCTTGTTGCTGCTTCGACGACACCGTTGGCTTTAGGCCGGTAAGGAATGGAGTTTCTATGTGTTATTTTGAATTGTTTGCATACTTCTTCCATCAAACGACTATTCAGGTTGGCAGCATTGTCTGTGATGATAGTTGCAGGAATGCCAAAGCAACAAATAAGATTAGAATGCACAAAATCTACCACAACTTTCTTGGTGACTGACTTAAGAGTGATGGCTTCAACCCACTTCGTGAAGTAGTCAATAGCAACCAGTATGAATCTATGTCCATTTGAGGCTTTTGGCTCGATTGGTCCAATGACATCCATACCCAAGTAACGAATGGCCAGGGTGCTGACATAGGATGCAGTTCAGTTGGTGATGCATGAATCAGATCACCGTTCACCTGACATTAATGGCATTTCAGGACAAAGCTGAAACAGTCTTTCTCCATGGTTATCCAATAATATTCTGCCCGAAGGATTTTCTTTGCCAAAACATACCCATTCATATGAGGTTCGCACACTCCCGCATGTACCTCATGCATAATTCTTCCGGCTTTCTCGACATTAATACATCTCAACAAATTGAGGTCGGGGTCCTCTTGTACAAAAGATCACCACTCAAGAAGAAACCACTCGTGTGTCGTCTGATGGTCCTCTTTTGATCTCCAGTAGCTTGCTTAAGGTATTCTTGTGTTTTCAAAAACCTTTTAATGTCTTGATACCATGGCTGGATGGTTGGTTCCGCCTCAACCGTGTTACAATAACCATGCTTTTCCTTGATTTGGATCTCCAGAGGATCAATATGGGCATTGCCTGGGTAAGGCAGCATCGAAGCCAGAGTGGCAAGTGCATCAGCTAATTCATTGTGACACCGAGGGATGTACCTGAATTCTATTGAATTGAACCGCTTGCTGAGATCTTCCACATGTTGCCGATAGGGAATGAGCTTTATATCTCGGGTATCCCACTTTCCCTGGGCTTGCCGGATAATCAGATCAGAATCCCCCATGATTAATAACTCTTCGACGTCTTGTTCAATTGCCATGTTCATGCCCATGATGCAGGCTTCATACTCAGCAGTATTGTTCGTGCAGAAGAACCAAAGCCTGGCATTAGCCGGGTAGTGTTGACCAGTAGGTGAGATCAATATTGCCCCAATTCTTACGCCTCTAGCGTTTACTACTCCATCAAAGAATATTTTCCAAGCACGAGTTTCCTTAGAGATTGCTTCTATTGAATTTACCTCCTTCTCTGGGAAGTAAGTACTTAACGGTTGGTATTCCTCGTCAATCGGATTTTCATCTAGATGATCTGCCAAAGCCTGGGCCTTCATCGCCGTGCAATAGACATAGACTATGTCAAATTCAGTGAGCAAGATTTTCCATTTTACTAGTCTCCTAGTGGGCATCGATTTATGGAATATATACTTTAAAGTATCCAACCTGGTTATGAGGTAGGTAGTGTGAGCTTGAAGATAATGTCTCAGCTTTTGAGCGACACACGTCAGGGCACAACAAGTTCTTTCCAACAGAGTATATTTTGCTTCATAACTGGTAAACTTCTTACTCATGTAGTAGATTGCCTGTTCTTTTTTCCCAGTTACATCGTGTTGCGCGAGGACACAGCCAAAATAATTTTCCAATACCGTCAGATACAAGAAAAGAGGTCTCCCTGGCTCCGGTGGGACCAAGACTGGAGGATTTGACAGATATTGTTTGATCTTGTTGAAGTCTTCTTGACATTCATCCATCCACTTGACTGCTGCATCTTTCTTCAACAACTTGAATATGGGCTCGCATGTGGAGGTCAATTGCGCAATGAACCGGCTGATATAGTTTAATCTGTCCAACAAGCTCATTACATCCTTCTTAGTTGTTGGAGGAGGAAAATCCCGGATAGACTTTATCTTTGTTGGGTCTAACTCGATACCTCTCCTGCTGACTATGAAGCCCAGAAGTTTGCCTGACGGAACTCTAAATTCACATTTAGCCATGTTTAGCTTCAGATCATACTTGCGTAATCGCTCGAAGAACTTTCTCAAATCTTGAACGTGGTCATCCTGAGTTCGGGACTTGATGATTACGTCATCCACATACACCTCTATCTCCTGATGCATCATATCATGGAAGATGGCGGTCATGGCCCTCATATAGGTTGCTCCAGCATTCTTCAGGCCAAATGGCATAACCCGGTAACAGTATATACCCCAGGGTGTGGTGAAAGCTATTTTCTCTACGTCTTCCTCGTCCATCAACACATGGTGATATCCTGCGCAGCAATCCACAAAGGACTGTATCTCATGCTTGGCACAGTTATCAACAAGGATGTGGATGTTGGGCAAAGGGAAATTATCTTTGGGGTTTGCCCTATTCAAATCTCTGTAGTCCACACATACCCGAGTCTTCCCATCTTTCTTTGGAACTGGGACTACATTAGCCAACCATGTAGTGTACCGAACTACCCGTATTATCCCTGCCTTCAACTGTTTCGTGATTTCTTCTTTGATCTTATCACTGATGTCAGTTTTAAATTTTCTTTGTTTTTGCTGGACCGGAGGGCAATCGGGGTAAGTTGGCAACCTATGCACCACTAAATCAATACTCAGCCCTGGCATGTCGTCATACGACCAAGCAAACACATCTTTAAACTCAAACAGGATTTGGATTATTGTATCTCGGGTTTTCTTATCTGTGTGAATTGTTATTTTGGTTTCCTGAATTTCCTCAGAAGTTCACAAGTTAACCGGCTCAAT
This sequence comes from Nicotiana glauca, assembly GCA_026770625.1. Lineage (NCBI taxonomy): Eukaryota > Viridiplantae > Streptophyta > Magnoliopsida > Solanales > Solanaceae > Nicotiana > Nicotiana glauca. Next base: position 41,678 of record MU749866.1, on the reverse strand, counting down.
GTCATTCAAATTTGGCTTAGGTTTGTTCTCAAATTGTTCCAATTCTCGATTTATTTCCCTAAAATCCCCTTCTTCATCATATTCCGGTTCTTGGTTCATTATTTCACAATTAGACGACGTGTTTGGATTTGGGCATTAAGTTCGCAAGCATGTCATGTTATTTAAAGCCGCATTATTATAACTGAAAAAAGAAATAAAATAGGAAAATAAAGAAAATCAGAAAAAGAAAAAAGAAAAATGAACAATGAAATATTGATTTCATTTCTTGGAATTTGGGAAGATAACATGGTTTAGATTGGGAATTTAAAGACAAGGAACTAAAAGAAACATCCGAGTTACACCCTGGAATAACTCGGGATGCAGAAAAAGTAGAAGGACGGGTCTACCGGGACTCCCGCCTGATCAGAAATGGCATAGCCTTCCAATTTTGAAGCTTGGTGCTTGGTCCCATGTATAACACCTCAGCAGTGCTAGTGCCCTCTCCTGACTGAACCATGTGGGTTTCGTAAAACATTTTCCTTATTGCCCCACATATTTCCTCAATTTCTTCAGTTGTGAACACCTCATCGTCTTCCTCTTCACTGTACTTCGGCTTGACAAAGGTCTCATATAGATGTGGCAGTGGTTGTGGAAAGACCCATCCTTCCTTCTTTCTCTCATCTGCCTATTTTACATCATCTGAGGGTAGGGTGGAAACCTATCCCGAAGAACTTTTCAGTCGTAGGCAAAGTTACCAGCTCAGATATGCCTTGAAGAGACTTTCCAAGTCCTTTTCCTGGGTTGTTACCATGTCTGATCATCTCCTTTGCCACCATAATCGAGGCATTGGATAGGAAAGGTTGAGGGCAAGGGTTTCCTTCTTCACGCTGATCCGCCACCACAACTTCAAATTCTTGGTAGACTATGTGCTCACTACCCTCCCTGACTTCTAAGCATGGGACAGATGGGTCCCTATAGATCGACTGTTCATCTTCTTCATGGACCACGATTTCCTGATCCTCATATTAAAATTTTACCATTTGGTGAAGGGTAAAAGGTACAACTCTAGCGGCATGGATCCAAGGCCTTCCCAGAAAAAAATTATAAGATGTATCCATATTCAGCACTTGGAATGTCACCTTGAAATCCACCGGTCCCATGGTCAAGATTAGGTCAATTTCCCCAATGGTATCTCTTTTGATGCTGTCAAATGCTCTTACACAGACATTATTGGGATGAATTCTTCCAGTCCCGATTTCCTTTCTCTGAAGTGTGGAGAGTGGGCAAATATCAACGCCTGAGCCTCTGTCTACCATGACTCGCTTAACATAATATCCTTCACACTTGATAGTCAAATGCAAAGCCTTGTTGTGAGTAGCTCCCTCTAGAGGCAAGTCATTTTTGCTGAAAGAGATTTGATTGATAGCAAAGAATCTTTCCGCCATTCTTTCAAGTTGTTCTACCGAAGTTTCAGCCGGTACGTAGGCTTCATTCAGAGTTTTCATTAACACCTTTTGATGCTCAGGGGATTTCAACAGTAACGACAGTAAAGACACTTGTTCAGGACATTTTCACAACTGATCGACCACCTCATAGTCAGCCATTTTCATCTTTTGAAAGAAAACTTCCACTTCCTCAGCACTCACGGGTTTCTTAGGCGGGAAACGCCTTTTAGTAGCATTTTTTACCTCTTTTGTGTTTGAGTATTTTTTGGCGGGAACATTTTCTGGAAGCCCTCCCAGGATCTCTTTCCCTTTATACGTAACCACCGTCTGATGATAATTCCATGGCACTGTGGCAGGGTTGGTCACAGGCTTCCACTGGCTCACTCAACCGAGGTGTTTGGATTGTCCCCAGCACAACATATGCTTGCTTGGGTACATACACTTGTGTTCCCTTTTTCAGTTCCAATTTTCGTGGAGGGCTTATCATCAACTTCGTTTCTTGACGGCCTCGTCGGATATAGAGAATTCCATCCTTGGGAGGTATCGCTTCTGTTTTGGCTTTAGCTTTCTTTTCTGGCTCCGCCTTGGTAACTTTGTTTTTCTTATCCCCTTTATCTTGCATTGTGGCACCCTTTGGATTTCTTTCTGCATCTGTAATAACAATGATGGCCTATAATGCCAGATCGAACTCTTTATCCTCACAGATCATTCCAATCACAGGTCCATTTGTGGGCTAGCAAAGGATTGTTGGTCACATTTGGGACCTCCTTATCCCTCAACACTATCTTCCCCTGCTCTATCAAGTCTTCCACGGCTCTTTTCAATGTCCAACAGTTTTCTGTATCATGTCCCTTAGCTCCTGATTGATAAGCACATCCGACGCCCCACTGATAAGATGGTGATTCTGGGTTTTGCCTATTTGGAGGTATGGGCTACATCAAATGCATTTGAACAAGCTTCGGAACAGACTGGAGTAGGGTTCACCGATTGGTGTAAAGTTTGGTCTCCTGGGTGGTTACCGAGGACGAAAGTTATTCTGTGGAGGTCGAGGATTATAGTATTTCTGGTAGGGAGGCTGATTTCTTAGGAATTGAGGTTGATTTCTATTGGCATGTTGCTGTGGCCGGGTGAAGGGTTGAGTGTTCATGGCCGCATAAGGTGGAGGAGCATAAGCCATATCATAATGAGGGTAGTAATGTTGAGGGGTACTTTCGGAAAACACAGGTCTGGGAGCCCGGTATCTTCTTTCCCCTGATGATGCCATAACCATTTCCTCTTCTTTTTTTTTAACTTTAGCCATTTCTCTAGACCCATCTTGGATGGCTTGGGAGGTTGCTTCGATGGCTTACTGGCTCAAGATTCTACCCGTTTTCAAACCATTCTCTACCATCTCACCAATCTTGATTGCCTCTGCAAAAGGTTTGCCCATAGCCGATATCATGTTCTGGAAGTAATCTGCTTTCTGGGCCTGAAGGAAGACAGTGAACATTTCTACTTCATCCATGGGAGGTTTCACCCTCGATGCCTGTTCGCACCACTTAATTGCATATTCTCGAAAACTTTCTAAGGGTTTCTTCTTTAGATTCGCCAAGGAGTTCCTATCTGGCCAATGTCTAGGTTGTACTAAAATTGTCTAACAAAATCTTTGGCAAGATCGTCCCAAATGTGCGATCGAGATATGTCCTGATCCATATACCATTCTGAAGTTATGCCGACCAAGCTTTCTCTGAAATAAGCCATTAACAACTCTTCTTTTCCTCCAGCCTCACGCAATTGATTGTAATACTTTTTAAGGTGAGCAATAGGGTCGCCATGCCCATCATATTTCTCAAACTTCGAGGTTTTGAATCCCATAGGCAAGTGCACGTGAGGGAACATGCATACATCATTATAAGAAACACTCTTCTGCCTGCTTAAACCTTGCATATTTTTCAAACTCTGTTCTAAACTCCTCATCCTTTTTGCCATCTCATCCAGTTTCGGCATTTAAGGAGTTTTGTCTTGTTCGGGTGTAAGCTCAAATGGGGGTGGTTGGGAGTAAGTATATGTGGGATATTGAGGAGGATCCGCTTGAAAAATAGGATTTTGAAAAGTGAAGGCCGAAGGATCAATAGCCGGCCTAGGTAGTGAAGGTTGTGTGGTAGCGGAGCGTGGTGGAGAGGTTAAGATATTGGGAGCTACTCATAATGTGAACACTTGGGGGCGCACCTCAGAAGGTGTTCCTATACAGTAAGCAGACATGGTGGGCTGTCCTAATGGGATACTTGGATGACTGGTGGGGATGTTAGAAGTTCCCCCGTTTCTCAAAAACAATTCAGGAAAGCCAGGGATAGCACTTGGAGGCTCCCTGCGATTAGTCCATGCATCCCACATCTCTATCACTCGGAGATATAATATCCTGTTTTCTTCAGCTATGGCAGACTCGGAGGCCGGGATCTCTGAGATGGGGCTATCTTCAGTGATGAGAACTGGTGGCAAAGTCATTTCAGATGACATTTTTGTACTTCCTTTTGATCTGGTGAAATATCGATGTGATGCCAGCTTACCAAAAAACCAACCACCGTTTCTAAAAACCTAAGCTAGAATTTGACAACAACAAAGGTTAGTTTGAGACAAATAATAGATAGGTAACCGCACAGTGGGGTGTGATGCACCAATACAGTTAAGTGAGTGTCTACAAGTTTTCCACGGTTGCATGCGTCATCCCGGCTTTTCTTCCCCTTTCTTTTCTTTTGATTTCTGTTTCCTTGCTTTTGCTTTCTGGTTTTCTCTCATTTTGATTTTTCTTTCCTCTCCATTTTTCTCTTTTTTTGGGCCTTTCTCTTTTGTGTTTCTTCTCACCCTTGTTTTTCTTTTTATTTCCTTCCCTCGTATTTTTCTTTTTTCTTATGGTCACGGTCGAATCTTATGGAGATTGCCTACGTATCATGACCCTGCATGAATCAGACCAAGCGTAGTTCTTAAAAATAAATGCAAAATAGGGAAATAATTTTTTAGGGATTTTTTAATTTTTCATTAATAAAACTTTGACTACAAAGATACTAGACTATTTGTTTTTTCAAAAAAGGGGAAATTACAAAACAGACTCAAAATAACAAAATACATACTCGATAACTAGGAATACATTAGTGCTTCAAATCCTGGGGCCCACGGGGCATCATTCGGCATCGTCGCGGGCCTACGTGCAAGACCCCCTTGTAACTGCTCCAAATCATTAATAACTTGCCGAACAAAAATCATCACTGTAGCAAAGAAGGTAGTGCGACTCATTCTTTCGTCGAGTTGACATTTCATGACAATATAATTCACAATGGCTCTAATCCTTTATCTGATTCGGCCCTTTTTCCTGGAGTAGTTGGCTTATCTGTTGGTTGCGAGCCTCTAACACCTGGGAGTCGTCGAAATGATGGTCTTGTAATAGCTTTATTTCTTTCTCTATCTCGGTCATTAGCATATAGCACTGTTCCTTCTCAACCTGAAAGTCCTTGTCCTGCTGGGCTACCTTATCTTCAAGGGTATTCATATTTCTTTTCAGATTAGCAATGGTTCCCTCATAATTTCTTTTCATTTGTTGCACAAATTGGCTCTTTCCTCTGTCTTCTTTGCCACTATGCCTGGATATTTACCATATTCCCTTCAGATTTCTCCAATTCTTCCTGGCACTCTACGACTTGCTTCTTCAGCCCTTTTATCAACCTCTCATCGGACCGACTTCTTTATTGATTTTTAGCAGCTATTTTCATTTTTTGGATTTGAGCCTTAAGGGCCTCATTCTCTTGGGTCAGTTTCTTTTTGTCACCTTCATCGGCTGCGGCTTGCAAGCTGTTTTCAAATCGAAGATCCTGAACCTTTTTTTCCAATGCTCCTATTCGGGCCCTGTACGCCTTTTCTTTGGCTAACCAATCCTATTGTACCTGGGCCCTGTCAGTAAATTGTTGGACATGTGACCTCTTGACGGGTCTCTCAGGAATTTGAAATCTTTTTCCAAACCAGACCAAGTATTTGGGATCCACTTCGCCCTTAGCCTAATCCCGCACTATGGTTTTAAGCTCAAGATACCTACATTCATTCCATATCATGCGGATTTTTCCTTCCAGAAATGCAGCTTTCGGGCCTAATTCGATGACTTGTTTGCTCATATCTTCATACCCTGGACGGTTTGGAATCTTCCCAGTTGCCACAAGACTCGGTAGGGAGCATAGGGTTGGATACTTCGAATGCCCATCAAGAGAATATAGGGTACTTCAGTTGATGTGCATACTGCCTCAGTAGTGGGAAGCCACCCGAAAGTCCACTCAATTTTGTCAGCAGTCAGACAGCCAAGCCTCAGTACCCTCGGGGAATTCAATGTCTGTTACCCGGGTTTTAAATTCATCAATACAGCTCAACCCCGTGAAACCATAGTTCATGTACCCAGTACGGTGACAGAGATGCCCTTGTATCCATAGCTGTAGCAATAAATTGCAACCCTGAAAGAATTTACCCCCTTCTCGACATTTGGTCAAAGCTCGATACATTTAAGCCACAATCAAAGGAACCACTGTGCTGTTGGTTTTCTTTATAGTCACATCTAGCATTCCTACGAGGCTGATATCTATGTTACTATCCTTCGGGGACAGATCACGACTCCCAAGAAAGCTACCATGAAGGTTTAATCCATGCGCGCCTCCCACTTATCTTTGTTTCCAGCGTGTGTTAAACCAGTGTTGGGCTCCTTAAAACCTTTCGGGTTGCCATATCGGTGGTACAAGAAATGGAGAGTGCAATATCCTTCCGATAAATTCTTATCCTGAACATCCCGGCTGATACTCAATAAGTCCAAAAATCTGTGTAGAGTTATCGGTCTCGGTGCCAATGGATATCGATCCCTGAAGTTTCCATTAAGTCCTGCATACCCTGCAACCTCTTCTAATGTCGGTGTAAGCTCGAAGTCTGAGAACCGGAACACATTGCGAGTTGGGTCCCAGAAAGGTATCAATGCTTCAATAATATCCAGCCTCGGCTTAATGTTCAACAATCCAACTAGGCCACCCAGAATCCTTACCACAGTTTCCCTGCTACCTTTTCCTAGGTCGTTCCACCACATGTGGAGCTTCAAAGGGATCTCACTCAGGACTGAGAAGGATTCAATGTCAACTTTACTCATCCTGCACATTTATTTAAAATGACTTAATCTTTATTTTGACCCAAAAAGAAAAAATGGCTATTTTTCAAAAAAATTATTTTAAGAAATATAAAGGCGTGGTTTTGCGGATACGGTCTTTCAGCACTTCGGGGAAGAAGATTTTGAGGATGTGCCCGTTATCCTTTTAAAATGACTCAAGGTGGCTGTTCTTGCAAAAATAGCCTTCTGGCGTCCTTTTGGGGGCATTCGGCTTATTTTAAACAAGAATGGAATCACCCGGCTTATTTCGTGACAAAAATCAAAATTTGGTATTTTTGGCTATTTTGGAAGTTGGACCTAATGAGGGTTGCCTACGTATCTCACATCCGGCGAGAATCAAACTAGCGTAGTTGGAGCAGTTTTGTTTTGTTAAAAAATCTTTTTTTTCCTCTTTTTTTTCAAGTATTTTCCTTTTTTTTTTCAAAAATCCGGCAGCATTTCGGTACTATTTGGGCATTGGTTTTTTCAAGACAAGTAGTTACCCTTACTTAGTCCTAACATTGCTATTTTTCTCTCATTCTATACAAGCCGGTCAACATGCGAATCCAAAGCAAATGAATGCACAAGTAGCACGTAATATGTATCAGGATGGTCTTTTCATTTCAGGTCACCTGTCCTAGATGGACCCAACCCCTGTGTTAAGTCCCCTAAGTAAAATGCACATGATGCAAACAAATGTTCCTACTAGGGATCCGGCATGAGGCTTTCTTATTCTAGGTTTAAAAACCTGGGTTTATTGTTCTAGACCTGGCTTACCCGAGCGGACGACTCGAGCGACGGAGGGGGGGCAGCGTACTAGAGATACAGAAGCTCCACCGGCTTAGCAACTTATCCGAACCTCGTTCTAAATGAGATATGACTCTAAACAGAAGAGAAGCTACATGAAGTGCACCCTTCTCCATGATGTAGACGACTCAGAAAGAGGGAAGGTTTTGTAACAGTTTATATATACAATTCAACAAATATCAAAACGGTAAAACATTTAGCACATTTAGCATGTAACATGTAGAAAAATTAGATAAAGAAAAATATAAAAGTTATACTAAGCTCTAATTCTTGAATCCTAAACCGAAATTCTGGGTTAGTGTCCCCAGCAAAGTCGCCAGAAGTGTCACACCTCCTTTTTACACACCTACCCCGAAGTATAGTGTATAAGGGAGTTTTTCATTTAAAGTGACATTATTCGAAATGAGATTATTTATTTATTTAGAGTCTCCACTTGGGATAGGTTTGGCTTTTGGTGTCCCAAGTCACCGGTTTATCTTGAATCCCAAATCGAAGAAATTTCGACTTCCCGAATGGAGTCTGCGAACCAGAAATTCTGAATAAGGAATTCTGTTGACCCGAGGGAAGGTATTAGGCACCCCCGGATCCCGTGGTTCTAGCACAGTCGCTTAAACTATTATAATTGGCTAAAAATCTGATTTCTATACATGTCATCATATAGTGCAATTTTATAATTATTTACCGCTTTTAATTAATTTTAGGAAATTGAACGTCGTTTAAAATATGTTTTCAGATCACGTCACATGAAATGCACCCGGACCCTCAACACATTTTATTCAAAGTTTTGGGATTTGGATTTGGGGTCGCATGAAATGCACACCAGAATTTAGGAAGGTAAGATTATTAAAGAACGCGCCTAAAGCGACTAGCGTATTATTTACTTTGTGGGTGGCCATGAAGATTCGCTAAATGGCACGTCCCAGTTTCTAAGTATTTTAATATGAATATTTAGAGAGATCCACACAATTTATGAATTTTGTTTTGGCGTGGCGCACCTCATTTTATTTTAAAGGCTATCCTAAAAGAACAATTATTTTCTATTAAGTATTGTCTCTAGAGGGCCCAATTAATTAACACTATAAAATTCGGGCCTCAAGTTTAAGTCCGAAATTAAACAAGAGGAGAACCTCTTAATTTAAATTCGCTACCTAACTTGAAAAGCCTAGAATTGCATTACTAAATCGAATTATAGTTTTAAATTGGTTTCAGGCCCTCAAGGGTTGGCCCAACAATAAGGAATTTCAATAGGATTTCATAAAGAGCTAGATGGTCATGGCCCTTTTTCCAAAGGCCCGAACAAAAAATAATAACATCAAGTGTCTCCAGCTTATTATAGAACTGGGCCTATTAACATAAATTGGCCCAATATGTAGCTGCTTGTGTTCGAGGCTTAGCTATATAGCTAATTATTATTTGGGCCCTTAACAGGCCCTAACCGACTCATTTGGCTAATTCAATGTTGGCTCGGATATGGTGATTGGACTTTGGATTTTATTTTTTGGCATCTGTTTTTTTTTATTGAATCTAAACCAAACATCAGGTGACTATTTTCAGAAGTCACGACAATTTAATCTTAACAATTTGACAAATACAACAACTAAATGATTTAAAATCAATAGAACGTGTAAACACTTGCGCTGTGATCGCTATTCGAGAGCTGGATTAATTCACATGCTGATTCTAAGCATGTCAAAACAAATGAGCAAATGTTTCAATTCACATGTTGATTCTAAATTTCACGTTTGTACTTGGATTTGTATACCTTGTAATAAAACACACACTCATTTTAGAACTTATTTCCAGCACTAAGTTTGAAGCTGTATAATTCATTGACAGATTCTTTTGGACATGGATCTAATTCTAACTCAACGCCTATACTAACATGATATTAGATTCTAAATGAAACTAAACCATACTAAAACTATGCTAGATATAGTACTCCTATTAGGCTGAGAAGCAATCTAAACAGTCCAGTTACAAATCAGTCATAATGTGATGATAAGTTAATTTTCAGCACAACAGTCATAATATTCCAATTCTAAACAGTCCTTAATTGATTACACCCGAAAATATGATAGAGTTCTGAAACTAATTAAAATTTAGTAATGAAATTCAAAATGAGAAAAAAGGCAGCACTTTATTTCATTTCCAGACTCGAGATCTACACGATGTGTACCTGGAATTTGAACAAAATGAAAGGAAATTGAGGTCAGCTAGGCAGTAATGGGCAACAGTCAAAACCTATAGCAACAGGGTCAATTTCAACCCAAAAGGAGTGTCACAGCAACCCAAGAATGATTTGTATAAGGATAAACACCAACAAACAACTGAAAACAGATCGGACTGAACCAAATAAACTCGAAATCAACCCAGGAATCTATGAACTTGAACCACTAAAATTTTAAGAATACTCAAACCATTTTTCACCTTATATGAACTGAGAATTTGATTTAACAACTGGAATTCAAACTTATCCTAAGAAAACTTCAATGTAATAGTTTTTTTTTGGAGTTTTTGTGCTATTTTTGGGTTTTTTGAAGATCTAAGATCTAAAATGGACTTTTTCCTCTCAGATTTCAAACATTTGTGTTTTGAATTTGAACTTCAAATTTTCAGACTTTCCAAAACTTGTTAGGGTTAGGCAAGGCAGTAGAGACTGCCTTTTATTGACAAAAATGCTAGGGGCTCTTTCAGATTTCATTTTACACCTTTAGTCCCTCTTTTATTTCAGTTTTTGCTTGAAAAGTCCTTAAAAGACTGACTTGTGTCTCAATCTTAACACTAAGTTACTGAAATTCTATTTTGAACCTCAACTAGAAGGTTTTAGGGGTTTCTAATTCATGTTTTTGCAAGATTCTTATGATCTGAAAAGCCTATACTACCTTTGAATTCAATCTGAAATTTCCAACCTAACAAAATAACCCTCAACGCAGTTAACCTTAGTCCAAACTAACCATGGTTAGTCAATCAAGGGTTGGGGTATTCAGCAATATCCAAACCAATCTTTAAAAAAAAATAATTCAACTAATCAGATTAATTCTAATTATAACCTAGGATAATTAGTGAACTAACAACTAACAATAAACGAACAGGATTAAAATCAAATTAAAAGTAACATCGATGGATCAATTAATTGAAACCAAACACAAAATTAAACAAACAAGAAAAATCAAAGCAAAACATAATAGAAATTAAACCAAAATAGAAACAAAAACGGACTCAAAGGAGCAAGAATCAATTAAAACCCTAAGAATTCTAAATCAATTAACAAGGGGAACAATTAATGACGGAGGGAATATCATATAGAAAATCAAATGAAAAGGAAATCTTACGGATTTTTATCTGACTTTAGAACTTAAACCCCAAACGATGTTATTAGCCTATTTTTGGGTCAATCAAACACTTGAAAATCCGAGCCAAGCCGAAATTCCTTTATACTTCGAAACTGATCCCTACATCCAGGATTCGAGTGGTTTTGTCTGGATTTGAAAGAAGGCAGTTTGAGATATGGAGAGAGGGGGTCACAGTGAGTCTAGGGTATAAGTTTGGTTGGGTTTGTAAGCAGCGCCGCCACCAGAGAACAATGGCGGCGGCTAGGGTTTTGAAATTTCGAAGGCTTCCAGTGAGATTTGAGTGGGGATAATGAAAGGGTCGTGATGCAGGGAAAGACAAGACGCCCTGGTGTGAATTTAGATGTCGTTTGATGAGTTAGGGTTTTGGAGTCGGATCTTCTATTCAAGATTCGAGGAATTCCACGATGATTCGAAGGAAAGTAAGGTTGGATTCGTAACGAGGAGGTTGAGATGGGGTAGTGGTGTATATTTGGAAGAGTTTGGGTGATCGCCGCCGCCATGGGGCGATTTTCAGCGGCGATTTAGGGCAGAGCCGACGAGGTTATCTCTTATGAGAGTGGGAGTAAGAGAGACAGCTTGGGGGGGTAGGGCTTATACGATACTTTTATATTAAAAGCACCCCAGTTTCTCGGCCGTTAGATCAAGAAACATAGACGGCCGAGATCGAATTCCACTAAAATGGGGTCGTTTTGGGGTAACAAGAGTGACCAGGTAATTTTAGGTTTGGGCTGGACTGGGAACGAGTTTTGGATGGTTTGGGCCAATTTTAGAGGTGTTTAGCCGGGTTTGGTCCAACAAATTGAGTAGTTTATGAAGACAATGATTTTTTTAAAATTTTCTCTTCATTTGCTTTCTCTATTTTTTCTTATCACTCATTTTATTTCTGTTTTTTTTGTTAAATGAAAATAAAGACCTGACTTAATTCTAAAACTAATTAAATTTCTAAAATTAACTAGATCCTAATTTAAAAGGAGAATTAAGCAAGAAATTGAAATTAAAGGTAAAAATGCAAAAAGGACTATTTTTGTTATTTTCTTCCATTTTTATAATGTTAATTAACTAATTAAAAAACTAAAATGGTTCCTAAATGTAAGAATGCTATTTTGTATTTTTTATGAATTATATCAATTAAAAATGCACCAAAAATGCAAACAAACACAAAATCATGCAATTAAATCCTAAAAATCAACTAATAGAAGAAAATTCCTAATTCTAAGAAGTCTATAGGAATAATTTAAGCGAGGAAAAAATCTCGTGTTTACAACAATGAACTATAACTTATAGGTTATAATGTCACAAAATTTCTGGAAGGATTGAAGATCAATGGGATCATATCTTTCACATATTATCCAAGTACTAACGGTCATGCGAAGTCAACCAACAAGGTGATAATTCAAAACCTCAAAAAAAATTAGAAGATGCTAAAGGTAATTGGCCAGAAGAGTTACGGGAGTGATATGGGCACATCGAACAACGATGAAGTCAAGCATGGTAAAACACCTTTTTCTCTTGTGTACGACGCGAAAGCTTTGATTTTGGTGGAGATTGAAGAATCGACCACAAGGTATTCCCGGGTAAACGAGGAGGAGAATAATGACTCAAAGTACCCGAGAAGAAAATGTTTAAAATCTAGGAACAACATGAGAAGGACCTTATCGGATTTCTACTACAATCGGTAAAGGATCATATCAGTTAGAAAATCAAGATGGAGTAAAATTACCAAGCAATTGGAACGTGACTCACCTCAAAAGATATTATTATTGAAGTTCCTTGATGATGCTAAAAGTATGTGTTACACTCTTTTTTCTTTAGTTCAGTTTTGTTTCCAATTGGGTTATTGTGACAAGGTTTTTAATGAGGCAACAACTTAAATCATACTACGAAGAAGGGTCGTCGACATCAACAAGAACTCCAATTTTCAAATTCTCATACTTAGCATCCGAACACTGGGAGAAATATCGTATATTAGAGCATTAAAAGTGTGACGACCCAAAGGGTCAACACCGTATTTCTCCCTTTCTCCGTGCTTTTGAGGCCTTGGAAACCTCGATGGTGGTTACCTCAATTTGCGTGCGTAGTCCGGGCGCGAATCCGAAAAGTTTTTATGTTAAAATGTGTGAATTATGTGGAAAATTTGAATAATTTTGATATTAATATTGATATAGTTGACTTTGGTCAAAATTTTTGGTAAACGGACCCGGATCCATGATTTGACGGTTTCATAAAGTTCGTAGAAAAATATGGCACTCGGGCATGTGCCCGGAGTCGAAATCTGAGGTCCAGAACCCCGGTAAAAGAATTTTTCTGTTAAATTGTTTTATGAAATTATTAAGGAAAAATAGAAATGAAAATGAGTTAGAAAATATAGGTGTCGGGCTCGTATTTTGGTTCCGAAGCCCGGTACAGGTCTTAAATATGTTTAAGCGCTTTTTGTGAAATTTGGTCGAAATCGGACATCATTTGACGTGTTTCGGACTATGAGTTCCAAGTTTGAAAGTTTAAGAACTTTGAAATGAAAATCATGAGCTTTGAGGCTCGACTCCATGTAAATGATGTTATTTTGGCGATTTGATCGGGCTAGTAAGTCCGTAGGATGTTTTTGAGGTTGTGTGCATATTTGGTTTGGAGCCCCGAGGGCTCGGATGAGTTTTGGATAGGTGTCGGATTGCATTTTCTCATGGTTGAAAACCTGTTGTGCTTCAGTTCTGCAGGCTTCGCAATTGCGAAGCCAGCACTCGCAAATGCGAGCCTTCTATCACAAATTCGATCTTCACCTAGGAAGCATCTTTTGGAAAATGCAAAGTAAAATATCGTAAATGTGATACCAGCCCTCAAACCCCTGTCTTCGCAAATGCGAATAACTGTCCGCAAATGCGGATAGTGACTTTCGAAAATGCGAACAATTGTTCGCAAATGTGAGTTTCCTAGTGTCCTTCAGAGTTTGCAAATGCGAACTCGACGTCGCAATTCCCACATTTGGTCGGGGTTCGCGATTGCGAACCCCTGTTCGCAAATGCGACATTAGAGACCTACATATTCATACTTAGACGATTTTGAAGCATCATTTTTCATATTTTCAAAACCCAAACACCCACTGGCGATTTTTCACGATCTCCCTCTTCTCCAAATCATTTGTAAGTCAACTTTTACTGAAATTCTTCAATCTTTAACATCATTTATCATGTTTTCATCTTAAAATCAAGGTTTTTCATGGGTAAAAATAGGGATTTTGGGTAGAACCTAGGTTTTGTTAAAATTGGGGATTTGGACCTTAATTTGAGTTCCGATTTCAAAACAAATCATAGATATGAACTCGTGGGGTAATGTGTGACCGGGTTTTGGTTTGAACTTCGGATTTTGACCATGTGGGCCCGGGGGCATTTTGGGAATTTTTGAGTGAAACTTTAGGAAATTCATTTTTATGCATTCAAGTTGATTCAATTAGCATTTGTGGATACATTTAAGTAATTTGTGACTAGATTCGAGCGGTTTTGTGGTGAATTCGGGGGGTAAAGCTATTCTAGAGCCTTGAGTGGACATTTGGAGCATTTGAGGTAAGTGTTTGATCTAACTTTGGCTTGAGGGACTATGATTAGAGTGTTAAAATTGCTATTTGCTAATTGATCGAGTGTGGTGGCATGGTGACGAGTATCTATACATTGGAATCTAGCATGACCGTGGGTCCTTGTTTGCACTTATTTTTGAGATAATTTGGAACTCTTTTAAGATAATTAATGATAACTACATAATGTGAAGAGTTTGAGGATAAATCATGAGATATTAATACTTTGGAGCGTTGGCTCGAATGATAAATACCACTGAGTATTGAAAGGAGTTGTGATTGATCCCTTGCCGGGATGGTTTAAATATACTAAATATTTTCCCTTGCCAGGACGTGAAAGCTAATGATGTTGTTCCCTTGCCGGGATTTAGTTGTTAATTGTGTTATTCCCTTGCCTGGACATTTCTTATTACTGTCTATTTTTCTCTTGTCCGTTTGGGTGAGGAAGAGTGTTAACGCACGAAGGGTCATTCCGTGCCATTTTTATTATATTTGCACGAAGGGTCATTCCGTGCTATTTTTTATTATATTTGCATGAAGGGTCATTTCATGTTATGTTTTGACTGTTTACGCACGAAGGGACATTTCGTGCTCTGACTTGACTAATATTGCACGAAGGGTCATTCTGTACTATTTTTTATTATATTTGCACGAAGGGTCATTCCGTGATATGTTTTGACTGTTTATGCACGAAGGGACATTCCGTGCTCTGATTTGACTAATATTGCACGAAGGGTCATTCCGTGCTATTTTTTATTATATTTGCACGAAGGGTCATTCCGTGATATGTTTTGACTGGTTATGCATGAAGGGTCATTCCGTGCTATTTTTTATTATATTTGCACGAAGGGTCATTCCGTGCTATTTTTGATTATATTTGCACGAAGGGTCATTCCGTGCTATTTTTTATTATATTTGCACGAAGGGTCATTCCGTGCTATTTTTGATTATATTTGCACGAAGGGTCATTCTGTGATATGTTTTGACTGTTTATGCACGAAGGGACATTCCGTGCTCTGATTTGACTAATATTGCGCGAAGGGTCATTCCGTGCCATGAAATGAGAGTTATGTGAGGGAAAGCACGAAGGGTGATGCCGTGCATTTTATTCGGTTGTTTTGGGTGAGGATGAGAGTAAAAGCATGAAGGTTGATGCCGTGAAACTATTGATTTTCTTATGCTTTGGTAGTTATTATTGTGCCCTGTCTCTTAATTACGTTGATAAATCATATATTCCGATTGTACTCCCCCAAAGCATGTTTCCGTTCCTTTACCTGCGTAGTTCGGTATTTCTTTTCCTTATATTTTGTATATATAGGTATATAGAATTGTACAAGTTGATTTGGTTGTCCTGTCTAGCCTCGTCATTACTTTGCCAGGGTTAGGCCAGGCACTTACCAGCACATGGGGTCGGTTGTGTTGATGCTACACTCTGTGCATTTATTTGTGTACAGATCCAGGGGCACCTTCCGGACAGCAGTAGTAGGATTTTTATTTGGGAGCTATCTTTAGTCCAGGGACTCTCGAGGTAGCCTAGCTGGCGTTCGCAGGCCGAAGTCCCTTTCCTTTATTTGAGTTTGTTTTCATTGTTCTGAGACAGACACATGTATTTTCATTCATTCAGACTTGTATGCAGTACTCTTTAGTAGTCCGTGAGCTAGTGACACCAGATTTTGGGTGGTGATGTGTTATTAAATTCCAATCAATTTCAATTTTATTAAACTTAAAGACTTCCGCATTTATTTAATTGTTTTCCATTATAATATATTGTTGAGATTGGTTAGAGTATGTTTAATGTTTGGATGGACTAGACCCGTTAGTAGGCACCATCACGACGCCCGATGGTGGGAAATCCGGGTTGTGACAAGTTGGTATCAGAGCTCTAGGTTGCATAGGACTCGCTACTCACGGACAAACTTGGTAGACTCTGAGGGATTAGTACGGAGACGTCTGTATTTATCCCAGAGGCTACAGAGTTAGGAAAATTTCACTTTTGTTCTTTCTTGTCGTGCGATTATGTTTCTTAAGTTCTGATTGTCCTTCTACTCTGTTCTTTCGCAGATGGCGAGAACAAATGCTTCTTTTTCTACCGCGCAGTAGCCCGAGTCCCCAGCAGCAGCTCCTATGAGGGGCGGAGGTCGAGGCCATGTCAGAGGCCAAGGTAGGGGCAGAGCTCAGTCCCAGGCAACAGTTCTAGAGGTGGAGCCTCATATTGACTATGATGAGGAGGTTCCAGCCCCAACAGCTTCAGTAGGCCCAGCTCAAGTCCCAGGGGGGGGTCATGTTCACCCCGGATCTCCAGGATGCTCTAGTCAGGTTGGCAGACTTTATGGATAGTGTCACTAGAGTGGGTTTGCTGCCAGTAGCACCAGCCACTTCTCAAGTTGGAGGACGGGTTCAAACTCCTGCTACGCGTACTCCGGAGCAGGTAGCTCCCCGGACTCGGGTCATAATGGTTCAGCCGGTAGTGGCAACCCAGATAGGTATTATAGCTCAGACAGGCGATGGAACGGCCATGTCTTCATATGCTTTGTGGAGACTTGATCGGTTCTCCAAGCTTTTCACCACCACTTTCAGCGGTGCTACATTATAGGATCCCCAAGATTTTGTATTCAGTTTTTATGAGATTCTCAGGACCATGGGTATAGTGGAGACTAACGGGGTCAATTTTTTCACCTTCAGGCTTGCAGGGTCCGCCAAGACTTGGTAGAGGGATTTTTGTCTATCTAGACCAGCAGGGTCTACAGCTTTGACATGGGATAAGTTTACAGAGTTGTTCTTGGAGAAATTTCTCCCCGTCACTCAGCGGGAGGCACTTCGTAGGCAGTTTGAGTGCCTCCAGTAGGGCTACATGACAGTTACACAGTATGAGACTAGATTTGTTGATTTGGCACGCCATGTAGTTGTGATACTCCCTACAGAGCGAGAGAGGGTCCGAAGATTTATTGATAGATTGATTCAGCCGATCCGTCTTCAGATGGCCATGGGAGTTGGTAGTGATATTTCCTTTCAAGAGGCGGCCAATGTAGCCCGTAGAGTTGAGATGGCCCTCATACGGGGAGGTGGTCAGATGTCGGACAAGAGGCCTCGTCATTCTGTTAGATTTAGTGGTACCTCATCTGGAGGTAGGGATTCCTATGGTAGAGGTCAGGCACTGAGGCCCTTTCAGTATGCGCTCCAGGTTTCTCATGGTGCTCCAGGCAGCGGAAGTTCTCAGCAGTATTATTCAGATCAGTAGCCAATCAGTGCACCCCCTATTCAAAGCTTCAGGGGAGGACATTCAGGTCGACAGGGCCAGCAGTCGCAGCAGCTGAGATCTTGTTATGGTTGTGGTGACCCCGGTCATATTGTCAGGTTTTGCCCTCGAGCATCGGGCAGCTCTCAGTTTGCAGGGTCCTTGCCCCATGATTCAGGCAGCAGGTGATCCACTGCCCGCCCAGCCAGCTAGAGGCGGGGGTAGGGATCATAGAGGTGGAAGTAGGGACCGTAGAGGTAGAACTCGGACCGGCAGAGGCATAGGTTAGTTAGTAGTTGATCGTCCTAGAGATGCGATTCAGGGAGGTGGGGCCCAGTCCCGCTATTATGCTTTGCCAGCCAGGCCAGAGGCAGAGTCTTCCGATGCTGTTATTACAGGACCTATTCTGGTTTGTGACAGGGATGCTTTAGTGCTATTTGACTGTGGATGTACGTATTCATATGTGTCGTCTTATTTTGCTCCCTACATGGCTATGCCTAGTGATGCCTTGGGCATTCTTGTATATGTATCTACACCAGTGGGTGATTCTATAGTGTCGACAGAGTCCATCGTTCCTGTGTAGTAGTATTTGAGGGTCTTGAGATCGTGGCCTTGGCTTTACCAGACTTGCCCCGATTGGAGTGGAGAGGGACCCCAGGACATGCCACCCGTAGTGTTATCTCATATGTTAAGGCTCGACGCATGGTCGAGACTGGGTGTTTAGCTTATTTGGCATATGTTCGTGATTCTAGCACAGAGGTTCCTTCTATTGACTCAGTTCCTATTGTTCGGGAGTTCCCAGAGGTTTTCCCTTCAGACCTGCTGGGTATGCAGCCCGATAGGCATATTGATTTTTGTATTGATCTGGCTCCAGGCACGTAGCCCATTTCTATCCTGCCGTATTGTATGGCCCCGCCAGAGCTGAAAGAGTTGAAGAATCAGTTGCAAGATTTGCTTGAGAAGGGTTTCATTAGGCCTAGTGTTTATCCTTGGGGTGCGCCAGTTCTATTTGTGATGAAAAAGGATGGATCGATGAGAATATGCATTGACTACCAACAGTTGAACAAGGTGACAATAAAGAACAAGTATCCACTGTCGAGGATTGATTATTTGTTTGACCAGTTGCAAGGTGCGAAGGTGTTTTCAACGATAGATTTGAGATCGGGCTATCATCAGCTAAGGATTAGGGCGTCTGATGTCCCTAAGACAATATTTCGCACTCGGTAAGGGCATTATGAGTTTTTGGTCATGTCATTTGGGTTGACCAACGCCCTAGTAGCATTTATGGAGTTGATGAACCGAGTGTTCAGGACTTATTTAGACTTGTTCGTGATAGTCTTCATTGATGATATTCTTGTGTACTCCCGCAGTCAGGAGGAGCACAAGCAGCACCTTAGAGTGGTTCTTCAGACTCTAAAGGATAGCCAGTTTTATGCCATGTTCTCAAAGTGCGAGTTCTGGTTGAGTCCAGTTGCATTTCTGGGTCATGTAGTATCAGCAGAGGGCATTCAGGTAGACCCGAAGAAGATTGAGGCAGTCAAGAACTGGCCTCGACCAACTTCAGCTACTGAGATTCGGAGTTTCTTGGGGTTAGCCAGTTATTATCGTCGATTTTTGGAGGGTTTCTCATCTATAGCAGCCCCGATGACTAGGTTGACCTAGAAGGGTGCTCAGTTAAGGTGTTCAGATGAGTGCGATGAGAGCTTTCAGAAGCTCAAGACAGGTCTGACTACGACACTGATATTGGTTTTGCCCACAGGTTCAGGGCCTTATACAGTCTATTATGATGCTTCCTGTATTGGGCTTGGCGCAGTATTGATGCAGGATGGTAGGGTCATTGCTTATGTTTCGAGGCAGTTGAAGATTCACGAGAGGAATTACCCAGTCCATGATCTAGAGTTAGCAGCCATTGTTCATGCTTTGAAGATTTGGAGTCATTACTTATATGGTGTGACGTGTGAGGTGTACACTAATCACAAGAGTTTGCACTACTTGTTCAAGCAGAAAGAGTTGAACTTGAGGTAGCAGAGATGGTTAGAGCTATTAAAGAATTATGATGTTACTATTTTGTTCCACCCGGGGAGAGCCAACGTGGTGGCGGATGCATTGAGTAGGAAGTCAGCCAGCATGGGTAGTCTTGCTTATGTTCCGGTCAGCCAGAGACCGTTTGCTTTAGATATTCAGGCCTTGGCCAATTGGTTTGTGAGGTTGGAAATTTCTGAGCCTAGCCGAGCTTTAGCTTGCACTATCGCTCGTTCTTCATTATTGGAGCGTATCCGTGATCGGCAGTTTGATGATCCTCATTTATGTGTCCTGAAAGACACTGTGCAGCGTGGAGGTGCCACGAGGGTAACTTTAGATGCGGATGGTGCTTTGAGGTTGCAGGGGCGAGTATGTGTACCCAATGTCGATGGGATTCGAGAGCTGATCTTAGAGGAGGCCCATAGTTCTCCGTATTCTATTCACCCGTGCGTCGTGAAGATGTATCAGGACTTGCGGCAGCATTATTGGTGGCGTAGGATAAAGAAGGACATTGTTGCATATGTGGCTCGGTGTTTGAATTGTCCGCAGGTCAAGTATGAGCATCAGAGGCCTGGTGGTGTGTTCCAGATGATTGAGCTTCCCCAGTGGAAGTGGGAGAGGATTACCATGGACTTCCGGTGACCCGGAAGAAGTTTGATATTATTTGGGTCATTGTTGATAGGCTGACCAAGTCAGCACATTTCATTCCTGTTGCCACCACCTATTCATCGGAAAGGCTAGCTGAGATCTACATCCGGGAGATTGTTCGCCATCATGGAGTGCCGGTATCTATCTTTTCGGACCGAGGTATGCAGTTTACCTCGCGCTTTTGGAGAGCAGTTCAGCGGGAGTTAGGCACCCAGGTTTAGTTGAGTACAACATTCCATCCTCAGACAGACGGTCAGTTCGAGAGGACTATTCATACATTGGAGGATATGCCTCGTGCCTGTGTTATTGATTTTTGAGGCTCTTGGGACTAGTTTCTACCTTTAGAAGAGTTCGCCTACAACAACAGCTACCAGTCCAGCATTCAGATGGCTCCTTATGAGGCGTTGTATGGTAGGTTGTATGGTAGGCCATGTCGGTCTCCAATCGGATGGTTTGAGCAATGAGAGGCTCGGTTATTGGGTACAAATTTAGTCCAGGAGGCCTTGGATAAGGTCAAGATCAATCAGGAAAGGCTTCGTTCAGCTCAGTCGCGGCAAAAGAGTTATGCGGATCGCAAGGTTCAAGATTTAGCTTTCATGGTTAACGAGCGAGTATTGCTCCGTGTGTCGCCTATGAAAGGCGTGATGAGATTTGGGAAGAAGGGCAAGCTTAGCCCTAGGTTCATTGGCCCATTTGTGATTCTCGATCACGTGGGAGAGGTGGCTTATAGGCTTGCCTTGACACCTAGCATGTCAGTCGTGCATCCAGTGTTTCATGTGTCTATGCTTCGGAGGTATCACAGAGATCCTACCCACGTGTTAGATTTCAGCACTGTCCAGTTGGACAAGGATCTGTCCTACGACGAGGAGCCGGTAGCTATTCCACACCGGTATGTTCGACAGTTGAGGTCGAAGAGTTTTCCTTCAGTGCCTATTCAGTGGAGAGGCCAGCCTCCTGAGGCATCCACCTGGGAGTCCGAGTCTAATATGTGGAGTCGTTACCCTCATCTATTTCCTGACTCAGGTACTTCTTTCTTTTGTCCGTTCGAGGACGAACGGTTATTTTAGAGGTGGAGAATGTGACGACCCAAAGGGTCATCACCGTGTTTCTCCCTTTCTCCGCGCTTTCGAGGCCTTGGAAACCTCGATATGTGTGCGTAGTCCAGGCGCGAAGCCAGAAAGTTTTTTTGTTTAAATATGTGAATTATGTGAAAAATTTGAAGAATTTTGATATTAATATTGATATAGTTGACTTTGGTCAACATTTTTGATAAACGGACCGAGATCCGTGATTTGACGGTTCCGGAAGGTCTGTAGAAAAATATGGAACTTGGGCATGTGCCTGGAGTCGAAATCCGAGGTCCAGCACCCCGGTAAAAGAATTTTTCTGTTAAATTGTTTTCTAAAATTATTAAGGAAAAATAGAAATGAAAATGAGTTAAACAATATAGGTATCGGGATCGTATTTTGGTTCCGACGCCCGGTACAGGTCTTAAATATATGTTAAGCGCTTTCTGTGAAATTTGGTCGAAATCGGACATCGTTTGACGTGTTTCGGACTATGAGTTCCAAGTTTGAAAGTTTAAGAACTTTGAAATGAAAATCATGATTTTTGAGGCTCGATTCTATGTAAATATAGTTATTTTGGTGATTTGATCGCGCGAGTAAGTCCGTAGGATGTTTTGAGGTTGTGTGCAAATTTGGTTTGGAGCCCCGAGGGATCGGATGAGTTTTGGATAGGTGTCGGATTGCATTTTCTCATGGTTGAAAACCTGTTGTGCTTCAGTTATGCAGGCTTCGCAATTGCGAAGCCAACACTCACAAATGCGAGCTCGCAATTGCAAGCCTTCTATCGCAAATGCGATTTTCACCTGGGAAGCATCTTTTCGCAAATGCAAAGAAAAATACCGCAAATGCGATACTAGCCCTCAAACCCCAGTCTTCGCAAATGCGAAGAACTGTCCGCAAATACGGATGGGGACTTTCGCATATGCAAACAATTGTTCGCAAATGCGAGTTTCCCAGTGTCCTTTAGAGTTCGCAAATACGAACTCGACGTCGCAATTCCCACATTTGGTCGGGGTTCGGCAATTGCGAACCCCTGTTCGCAAATGCGACATCAGAGACCTGCATATTCATACTTAGACGATTTTAAAGCTTCATTTTTCATATTTTCAAAACCCAAACACCCATTGGCCATTTTTCATNTTGGGTAGAACCTAGGTTTTGTTAAAATTGGGGATTTGGACCTCAATTTGAGGTCCGATTTCAAAACAAATCATAGATATGAATTCGTGGGGTAATGGGTGACCAGGTTTTGGTTCGAACTTCAGGTTTTGACCTTGTGGGCCCCGGGGTGTTTTGGGATTTTTTGAGTACTACTTGTTCAAGCAGACAGAGTTGAACTTGAGGTAGCGGAGATGGTTAGAGCTATTAAAGGATTATGATGTTACTATTTTGTACCACCCGGGGAGAGCCAATGTGGTGGCGGATGCATTGAGTAGGAAGTCAGCCAGCATGGGTAGTCTTGCTTATGTTCCTGTCAGCCAGAGACCGCTTGCTTTAGATATTTAGGCCTTGGCTAATCAGTCTGTGAGGTTGGACATTTCTGAGCCTAGCCGAGTTTTAGCTTGCACTATCGCTCGTTATTCATTATTGGAGCGTATCCGTGATCAGCAGTTTGATGATCCTCATTTATGTGTCCTGAGAGACAATGTACAGTGTGGAGGTGCCACGAGGGTGACTTTATACGTGGATGGTGTTTTGAGGTTGCAGGGGCGAGTATAAGTTCCCAATGTCGATGGGATTCGAGAGTTTATCTTAGCGGATGCCCATAGTTCTCGGTATTCTATTCACCCGAGCGCCACGAAGATGTATCAGGACTTGTGGCAGCATTATTGGTGGCGTAGGATGAAGAAGGACATTGTTGCATATGTGGCTCAATGTTTGAATTGTCAGCAGGTCAAGTATGAGCATCAAAGGCCTGGTGGTGTGTTCCAGAGGATTGAGCTTCCCGAGTGGAAGTGGGAGAGTATTACCATGGACTTCGTTACCGGACTTCCGGTGACCCGGAAGAAGTTTGATGCTATTTGGGTCATTGTTGATAGGCTGACCAAGTCAGCACATTTCATTCCTGTTGCCACCACCTATTCATCGGAGAGGCTAGCTAAGGTCTTCATCCGGGAGATTATTCGCCTTCATGGAGTGTCGGCATCTATCATTTCGGACCGAGGTACGCAGTTTACCTCGCACTTTTGGGGAGCAGTTCAGTAGGAGTTAGGCACCCAGGTTCAGTTTAGTACAGGATTCCATCCTCAGACAGACGGTCAGTCCGAGAGGACTATTCAGACATTAGAGGATATGCTCCGAGCCTGTGTTATTGATTTTGGAGGCTCTTGGGACCAGTTTCTACCTTTAGCAGAGTTTGCCTACAACAACAGCTACCAGTCCAGCATTCAGATGGCTCCTTATGAGGCGTTGTATGGTAGGCGATGTCCGTCTCCAGTCGGATGGTTTGAGCCGGAAGAGGCTCGGTTATTGGATACAGATTTAGTCCAGGAGGCCTTGGATAAGGTCAAGATCATTCAGGACAGGCTTCGTTCAGCTCAGTCACGGCAAAAGAGTTATGCGGATCGCAAAGTTTGAGATGTAGCTTTCATGGTTGGCAAGCGAGTATTGCACCATGTATCACCTATGAAGGGCGTAATGAGATTTGGGAAGAAGGGCAAGCTTAGCCCTAGGTTCATTGGCCCATTTGAGATTCTCGATCGCGTGGGAGAGGTGGCTTATAGGCTTGCCTTTCCACCTAACTTGTCAGTCGTGCATCCAGTGTTTCATGTGTCTATGCTTCGTAGGTATCACAGAGATCCTATCCATGTTTTAGATTTCAGCACTGTCCAGTTGGACAAGGATCTGTCCTACGAGGAGGAGCCGGTAGTTATTCTAGACCGGCAGGTTCGACAGTTGTGGTCAAAGAGTTTTCCTTAAGTGCATGTTCAGTGGAGAGGTCAGCCTCCTGAGGCATCGACCTGGGAGTCCAAGTTTGACATGCGGAGCCGTTACCCTCATCTATTTCCTGACTCAGGTACTTCTTTCTTTTGTCCGTTCGAGGACGAACGGTTGTTTTAGAGGCGGAGAATGTGACGACCCAAAGGGTCATCACCGTATTTCTCCCTTTCTCCGCGCTTCCGAGGACTTGAAAACCTCGATTGTGGTCACCTCGATTTGCGTGCGCAGACCGAGCACGAAGCCGAAAAGTTTTTATGTTAAAATATGTGAATTATGTGAAAAATTTGAAGAATTTTGATATTAATATTGATATAGTTGACTTTAGTCAACATTTTTGGTAAACGGACCCGGATCCGTGATTTGATAGTTTCGAAAGGTTTGAAGAGAAAGATGGGACTTGGGCATGTGCCCGGAGTCGAAATTCGAGGTGTAGCACCCCGGTAAAAGATTTTTTCTGTTAAATTATTTTCTGAATTATTAAGGAAAAATAGAAATGAAAATGAGTTAGAAAATATAGGTATCGGG